>JALPQI010001574.1:0-129236 GCA_025490895.1 Thaumatotibia leucotreta | reverse complement strand
AGTCTTTATTGACATAAGATCTGTCAAATTCCCGTTTCCCGCCATACTGATGGCACTTGACGTATCGTAGTTAAACTTTATACTGTAGGATGACCATGTATTAAGTGGTAATTTGTTTTAATTAGGTTTTCACTTTTAATTAATTAAACAGTGAAGAAATAACTTGAGACCTCACCGAATAAGTTTAATTTGGGCTAAATTTTAATGTTTTTCTACTCCTGATCACGGATTAAGAATCATCGTGTATTATAATTTTTTGGAAATTTAAATATAAATTAGTTCTTAAATATGTTTCATTATTTTAGGGAAGGTAACGTTAAGAAAATATATTATGCGAAACCAAAACATCTAAGATACGATAAGAAAAAAATCATAAAATAAACTAATGTGTGCATAAATATATATAAAAACTAATGTATGCATAGTCAAAGTCAAAGTCAAATAATTCTTTATTCAAATTGGAATAGCAACAAACTCTTTTGAATCGTCTAGGTATTAAAACAACTTCCGGTTCCAACCCTACACCGCTGACCCAAGAAACTTGGCGGGAATTATTTTTTCAAACAATCATGGTACATCTTACAACTAACATGCATTAAAAAAAAAAACATAAATTGATTTTAAATAAATTGAAATATAATAATAATAACAAGAGATGTATCATTAACAAGAGTTGAAGTCATTTGCGCAGTGCATTATTAAGTTATTAAGTAGAGAACAATTATTGCAACCTATCAAAGTTGTATGAAACAATAATTTTTATGTATTTTATTTATATTTTAATAATAAAACAATTTTTTTATTTTATTAACACAGGTACCTATAGTAAAAAAAAATCGAAGAATAATTATATATAATTTATGTTGGAAGCATGAGAAACGAAATGGTAGATATATTTATTTTTAATCTGCATACTGCGTAGTATTCAACCTTTTCAGATATTCCTTTAGTTTAAAATAGCAAAATTCAACTAATCAAATTAATCGGTAGACAGTCCGATATCAACATTATTAATGCAAAACCCGCGTACCCTTTGGCCTCGACCCTCCCACTCCCTCCCGTCTTGAAGAGGCCGAATAAGGGTTTTTCCGAAAAATACGGTTACGCGCGAAACTTTGTAGGTGACCCTATTTATGGGACAGCCAGTAATTTGAGGTCGTTCGTTATTTGTGTTCATTCGATTTTTGAAATATTGAGATTAAATCAACTGTGAAATTATTTTTGAATATCACGATCTGACAAGATGAAGTGATGACCTGGTGAAGGTCGCAGGAGTATGCTGGATGCGGGTGGTACAGGACCGGTCATTGTGGCAATCTTTGGGGAGGCAGTGGCATTCTTTCGGGTGATGATGATATTCACAATCTACACGTAGTACGAAGAAAGTGCAATTAAATTGATCAAAAGTGTGTAAACCACAATTTTCTATTAGGATGCCATTCTATTTTTATATTTTCTATATTTATCCCCTTTTCATCCAATCCCGGCCTCTTTACCGTTCTCAACATTGTATACAAATTGGGTAGATTCTAGAATGCGATAGATGTCGTTTAATAATTAGAATCGACGGCCGTTATTAATAGGGGTCGGGGTGTGTGGTTCAGACATAAGCGGAACGGAGAGCGGAATAAGGAGCGGAGAACGGGGCAATTCATACTGTCATTACTCTAAGAACAAAAAAATCATGGAAGCTGCACGTCCTACTAAATGGCCTTTCAGAAACAGTCCCGAATTTCGTTGACAAATGTCATCTCTTCAATACATCACGCTAATGAAATAGTTATTTATTATACAAGGGGGCAAAGTTGTTGTTTAACTGTCGTGCCAATATTGAGACCTGAGCTAGCGAAAGATTCCAAAATTGAGCCACGAGCGTAGCGAGTGGTTCAAAAACTGGAATCTTGAGCATTGCGAAGGTCTCAAGGCACGAGAGTTGAACAAACTTTGCCGCCAAGTGTAATACAACTTTTTTCCCCTCACTATCGCGAGGAAATATGATTACAAATCTCATCCAAATGTAAATTAACTTAAAGAAACTATTGAAAACTCAATGTCGAAACGTATCGTAGAATAGAGTTACTTATGGAGTTTAAATATTGCCAATGGCTTACAAAGTCACATGAGAAAAGACCAATTTAACATGTGAGCTCCGATTGCGCATGTTTACTACGGTCATACAGATCCACTTATACTAGGCAGTAGGGGGCTATAGGAATTAGAGAAATGTCAAATTACTTTATTCACAAGTGTGTAAAACGCGTTTTTACCCGCTCGTATTAAAGGATAAACGAGCGCTTTACGAGCTAGTGAGGGGAAAATGTATATTATCCTTTATAAGCTTAATAAACCGCTATTTAAAAATACTTGTTATAGGTCTATCAAAGTTTGGATTGGCTATATATTTGTATTTGTCAAAGATGTTGCGTCGACTTATGCGAGGTGTTACGAAAAGCGCTACGTCCTGCACATCTTAGCTCAATTGCACAATTGTTTTTGGTGAAATTTTTGAAATCATTTCATTTTACTACCCTCAATTAGTTACGATGCACGTACTTTACCATAGAACTAGATAATTCTCCATTCTTCAGTTGAAAGTAAAAAAAATGGAAACAAATCTGCAAACTTGCATTATTTCATAATCACGTACTTCCAAAACACCATGTTGGTTTTATCACCAACATAAAACCTTAAACCTGAAATTCACATACATTTTTTATTAAAATTATTGATATTTATTAGTATAAACAGAGAAATATGACTGCGAATGTGTCAAGGACGTCAAATGCTGTGGAGAGTAGCCATATTTGTTAACCTTTTTTTTACTTTCAATAGAATAATGGAATAGTTATAATTTTCACGTCTTTCAATTGGACCACATCTTGTATCGCTACCATGAGTTTGATGCGGCAATAATCGCTGACGCCTATTTCTCTCATGCGGGTAAAGTAGTACGACAAAGAAAAAACGTACGTGGACACTTGGGCAGAAATGTTTAGACGCTGATCAGGGTGCTTAGCCAAGTTGCCAATCGCTAACGCTTAATCGTCAATCGTAAACGAAAGGCAGCTAACTGTCTTTATCGCACTAATATGAAAGAATGACAGAGAGGGAAAACTACGATACGCTACCAAGTGCTAGCGATTGCAACTTGGCTAAGCATCCAGTACCCTTTATTACCATAGCGATAGAGCCGTGTTCAGATATTTTTGAGTGCTCCGGACGCTATGATATGTTTGATGACTGTACCATGACTTTGCAAGTATTGGTAACGTTTTACTCGATACGTAAAACAGGCCATTGCGCTCCCTACAATAAATAAGTGCGAGCGCAATACAAGTAGAAAGAGGCTACAGTAGCCGTACCATGAACTGCCGTTACCTTATTAACGCGCGTTTTCTATCTATCCTGCTTGTACTTGCATATTGGCGCGAGCAAACCGCATAGGAAGTAAATGCGCGTAAATAACGCCGCGGCAGCTCATAGTACGGCTACAGTAGCCTTACCATGTCATTTTAATTTTTAGTACATTACTGCAGACGCCGGGAAAGATGGGCTTTGGCTGAGTAGGTATGGACGGCCGAACGTAGTAAGGCCGGACATACGAAGCCGGTAAGCCCATTTCATGGCGAGGCATGTATAGTGCTTTTCTCAAACATATGCAATGAAATAAAAAATACTACAATCAAAAAACAGAATTTAGCTGTTTAGCCTGTTCATGAAAACCGACGCCATGTTTAAAAAAATATTACTTACCGGCCTAGGCCGTTAAATTCGTATGAAAATCCTTTACTATTATCTCGAGGTCATCCGCCTGCAACGTCATACTTTAAAGCCTATTATGACGAACATAATGACAACATTTCATTGCATGTCTGAGAAAAAAATCTTAACGCTCGCGCCAATACGCGAGTACGAGCAGGATAGATAGAAAGTAAACGCGCGTTAATAACGCCACGGCAGATCATGCTAGGCTCAAAGTTGTACATTTTTACTATTAGCAAATTCATCCTTCATAAAGAAATATTAAGTAAAACGAACCAAAGTCCAAAAAAAGTATTAATTAATGCTCAGCAAGTATAATAGGAGATAATAAACTTGCATTAAGCGATACTTTGAGTAAATTCGGAATGTGGGGGGTACCGTACCCCTAAAGGGGGTGGCGCCTTAACCTTTCCTTAACTTGTGCGAGTGAGATTGAGTACGTAAATGTATAGAGTTGTAATTAAGACAGTTTCTTGTGCATTGTTTATGAGTTTGGGACAATTTAGGTGCCACAGAATAGTGGAATGTAGTACTTTTCCTCTATTTTACCCGGTAAAGCCAATTAGTTCGAGAGTTTTACTTGCATTGTTTCTAATCCCAATTTTGCGCTTATGGAATAAGAGAAAGTGGTGCTTGCCCAGTATTTGGACATAGTGGGCTTATAATAATGATATAATCTCGTGCACATACTGGGACTGATTATTTTTTTATTGTATGTGAAATGCGAGAAAGTATAATGTTCTTTGTACACCTACACAAATGTGTCTTAATATTCGATATTTATAAGATTATAAATGTCGAATGTTAAGAGTAAACATCAAGTTCGATTCTCCATGCAAATAAAGTAACGTTCTGTTTTTTTAATCACACGTTGTATTGTCATGAAATTTTGTAAATACAACAAGATAAAGCATATTATTATCTAGGGCAGAAATTAGTCCCTGAGTTTTGAAATTCTGGAGAGAAAACTAGTACAAATTTTACAATTTAGGCCCTCAGAACAGTTCTAGTTGAAATTGTAGTTAAAATCTATATTCGCCCTCGAGAATACTATGTGACATTCTAAGAAAAGACATTAATAAAGCTCTTATTTTCACAGTTTCTCTATTTTGCCCGATGGCTGACTGGTAGAGAATGCTTCATAGCATTAAGTACGCCTTTTGTATGATTTTTATTTTGTGCAATAAAGATTAAATAAATAAAGTAAATAAATATTACCCAAGCTAATAGTACCTAGATTAGTGTATTTTGAGTAAGCATCAATCTGCATGTTGTCACACCAAAATTCACGCAGTCACACCCGCAATCACCCCTCTCCCTTCAAGCCTCTCGTCTTGATCTAAGTTTGACTGTGGAAAGGAAAGTTCCGTCCGATGTAGACAAAGCTGCCTATAGCCGGGCCTTTATTAGAACTGATTTATTGATGACAGTTTAACTTCGTAGGTGACGCTATTTAACTTTGCCTATGACTTATTCATAGGCAAAGTTAAATAGCGTCACCTAGAATATTGTGGAATCTACAATTATCCTTAGGTACCATTTATTCTTGTTGTTAAGTAAGGTACCTTGTCATGTCATACGTGGCACCCTTCATTTTACGCCACTGTAAAATAAGTGTGCAATCGTGTTACCTAATCAAAACCTATTGAGCCCTGAAGCGCTGATCTTGCGGATTAGACTTACCTAAAAGTAATTAAATCACATTTATTTTATTAAAATGTTTACGATGCTCACTAATTGTAATTTACTGATTCGGAACTTATCAGCATAGGTATATTACCTGGAAAGATTAATAATAAGGAGGACAAATGGCATGACAAACTTTCCTAATTACTGAAACTTTTTTTATTTAAGGAACACTACAAAATGTTACTTTGCCTAAATCAAAAAAAATCTTCAATGAACACACACCAAAAGAATTTTTTGATTGAAAATTTGTTTGATTTAGGCAAAGTAACATTATTCACCTATGGGTGAAGCTAATACAATATTACTTAAAATAAATATTAAGTATATAGGTACCAGTCACACAAGATTCGAAGTGTAATTATAAACTACGAGTAACATATAGATGTGAACAGTGCACGAAACTTTCTAGATTCCTTGGGGAGTCTGAAAGTTATGGATCAAGACGTTTATGTACGAAATAGCTAAGTAATATATAAACGGGGACCTCACTGTATTAGATATTAATAAAGAATGAAACAAGGAATATCTACCTAAAGCGTATCTATCAATTTTAATTTATGATTCTATCTACTTAGTATTAAACGTTAATTTAACATTAAGACTGAAATGGCCGATAAAAAAACCCATTCTCAACTCAAAATTTGTATTCAAGATCACAAGCATACAAATATAAACACCAAAAAAAAAGAAAAACAAACGAACAAGACCCGATCACGAAATAGGTCCCACTCAGCATTATGGTAGCCGTACCATGAACTGGCCAGTAATTAGCTCTTACTGGATACCTAAAGCAGTCCACGCCAACGCGGCAGCAACTCTACTCACACTTTCTATGAGTAGTCAACTGTTTGGTCACTAATGGACAACGCGGCGTGAACGAGTGGGCAATGCAAATGGTTGTTTGATACACGTCAGTCGCAAACGCATGGTCGCTGCGTGGACAACATTGTCAATGTGTGACCGACGAGTCGGGGTTGATCTTCAGTGTACAACGCGTAGACCACTCGTACACTACTTTGATATCATTTTTTGAAATTAATCCTAGTACGTATGACATAGGATTTAAATTTCAATATATGGCATAGAGTCGAGCCGCCGTTGAGTCGTTATAATGTGCGAAGACCTTACCACTATCACGCTCGCAATGATGTATTGGAGCGAGCGTGATGGACTTATTTACGTATCCAGTAAACGCTATGACGTAACGTATCATGAGCTAACGCTGTAATGCGGATTTATTTTCTATCCAGCTCGCTCTCACCAATACGCGAGTACGAGCGGGATGAAGAGAAAGTAAGTCCGCGTTAATAACGCGGCAGCAGCTCATGGTAAGCACGCAGGTTGTCATTGGGTTTAAAATGTCTGCAGGTCCGGTAACTGCTTGTATAGTCTGTAATAGACTTCGAGGCAATGAGGATATATGATACTCTTTCTGCCACTATGGGGCGGTGAGATGGCAGCACTGTGCGTAATTTAACGAACTGTCAAAATAAATAAGCGTATTTAATTAAGAATATACAGGTTGGTCCAAACCTTGACGTCAAAAAATTTTTTTTAGGTTCCCTACGTCATGGGCTATCAGAATATACCCCATGCATGTTAGCCGATTTTTTGTAGTTTTCGAGTTATGAATTTTTGAATTTTTTTTTTTTGAGAAATTCTGGAATGAACAAATTTATTAATAAAAAAAAAACTATTGGGTTTTTGTAATATTTTCTTTTTGTAAAAGTATTACTACAAATAAAGCATTTACTGACAAAAAAATTAGCGTCCTCACTTTGATACATGTAGGATAAAAAATACCAAATTCAAAATTTTACGTTAAAAATGAATCAAAATAGCATTAATGTACGTAAATAAAAAAAATAAAACATATCCCAAGGATTTTTGGTAATGTAAAGACTGCCCTAGACCTTAAACCTTCGTAAAAGCAAAAAAAAAAGTGATACTTAATAATGAGGATTTTTCGGAGTAGTCGGTCAAATAAACTTAAAAAAGCTTAAAATTTTAAAGTAGTAAAAAATTACTTGAATAACTACACAAATTGAGTTTTCGTGGTATTTTCTGTCTTTGTTTATTGATAAGAACAACAAAAGAGACAAAATTTAAATTTATTTTTTAATTAAAAATTTAGAAGTTTTTTTTTTTAGTTTATTTGACCGACTACTCCGAAAAATCCTCATTATTAAGTATCACTTTTTTTTTGCTTTTAGTAAGGTTTAAGGTCTAGGGCAGTCTATACATTACCAAAAATCCTTGGGATATGTTTTATTTTTTTTATTTACGTACATTAATGGTATTTTGATGCGTTATTAGCGTAAAATTTTGAATTTGGTATTTTTTTATCCAACTTGTATCAAAGTGAGGACGCAAATTTTTTTGTCGGTAAATGCTTTATTTGTAGTAATACTTTTACAAAAAGAAACTAGTTAAAAAACCTAACAGTTTTTTTTTTATTAATAAATTTCTTCATTCCAGAATTTCTCAAGAAAAAAATTTCAAAAATTCATAACTCGAAAACTACAAAAAATCGGCTAACATACATGGGGTATATTCTGATAGCTCATGACGTGAGGAATCTAAAAAAAATTTTTTGACGTCAAGGTGTGGACCACCCTGTATAAGGTGCCGATACTTTCTCTATGGGACTCATATCGAAATCATGAACAAAAAAATCGCCTTTCTGTACAAAGCGGGCCCACCGGTTGATCAACTTTTTATGGAAACTGTTTTTTTTTCTTAGTAAATTTGTTCGTTATCATGAGCACATGCAAACCCTATGCTTATGTTTGCTGTTTGGACCAGACCCCTACGTAGTGCCGCCTAGTGGCAGAAAAGATATCGAAAATGATTGATTGATTTTTTTGATATTTATCATTATAACACTCGACATCAACCTTAAAATTCACAATCGGTTTAATCTTCTTTTTTTCAACCGGCTGCAATTGCTTATTTGTTGAGAAAATTAAAGTGCATATTTTCATAAAATACCCTATATCGAGTAAGAGCGCAAAAACAAAACAATTAACCGCCTCCAACGCCCCCCTCTGCTGGAGACATGGCCGTCCCGTGAATAAATTATAATGATAAGACTCATGCCTTCGCAATATTGAAGGCTTTTTGATAATTAAGCGAGCCTCCCTCAGAATTTTTACGGATCCTGATGTTTCCCCCCTCAAACCGAGGACACTTGAGATGCTTTTCATCTTTGGTTTGTCAAGTGACGTCAACCGCTTAAGCTGGCTCGGGCTTATAGGTCAGGCTTTAATGATGAATCTTTTATTATTATGTTTGAAGTCAATGTAATTCTATTTTTCTAATCGTCGACTGTAATGTTTGAATTTTGAATTAATATTATGTATACAAAATTATTAATAGGCATTTACACCGAGTTTGCAACTCAACGATAATTAACCCATTTTAAAACGCTGTTGGGAACAGCAAAAAAGACATCAACGAGTGGCCACCTCAGGATCTGGACTTCATTTCAGCGTGTTTATTTAATTATTTGTATTTGTTTACCTACTTACTTATATTGACTCGTAGAAAATAGTACATTGTGCATCAAGGGAGGTAGGTACGGAATTACTAACGAGAGTGTTAGAAGCCCGACGCCGCTAGGCGGAGGGCTTTTATGACTCGAGTTAATATTCCGCTTACCTACCGTGATGCACACAATGTTTTTCATCACACTTGCCGACAAAAAAATAAGTTTTAAGACATAATATTATTAAATGACGTACTGACATTTCTATTACTCCATAGGGAATATCACTTTTCTATTACTCCCGCTACGCGCGCAAGCAATGGCGCGCTTAGACAGCAAGTGTGATGAAAAATATTTTAAAACTTCGTAACATAATTATTGGTTGCAATATTTCTTCACAACTGTATGTACATATTTATATGATTCAGGAGATATCAGGTATTCATTATATATCATCATCATCATCAGCCTATGATAGTCCACTGCTGGACGTAGGCCTCTCCTATTAACTATGCGTATAGACGCATTAGGAGGTAAATGCCCATAATCGCCACGCTGGGCAAGCGGATTGGCGATCGCAGTAATGTGTGTGTGTGTGTGTGTGTTCATTATATATACATAGTCACAAAACATCCGTTTATTTCTTTATTCTGATTTACTATTAGCTATATTTGGAATAATTAGATCAGACGCCCAAACTAGGACGCTTAAAATATCAGGATGGCCAAGCCGGAGAATGCACGTTGCTTCCAACTCCATCTCTCGGATTTACTGTGACTTTATTTGAATATGTAGGTACAATGTACAATATCTACCACTTTGTTGACATTTTGCCCAAATAACCACCGCGCAGGCTTCACAGACTCCATGGCACTATCACACACGTACCACAGTGGCCAAATAGAATATTTGTGCGTCGGTATTGGCAGGGAGCCTGCACTGTACTCGTAAACCTTTCATATCTGCGGCTGGCTGAGCTAATCGAATCCAGCCTGTCTATTCGCAAATCATCTGGCCTTTTAACCCATCCCTACGAACCTGACCTATTTAATGAGTCGAACTCTCAAGGGCCGATATGTGGAAACCTCGACACAAAGGCACCATGAAGAAATAGACATTATTTATACAAGGGTGCAAAATTTTTACCCATTTTTCTTACAATATGAAATTGAAACACGAGCAATCAAAATGAATATATAGTTGGACCACGAGCAAAGTGAGTGGTTCTAAAATAGAATCCTGAGTGTAACAGTGTTTTAACTTACGATTACCCTTGCACGCGTGTGTAACACAAAACTTTTCTCCTCAGTACGAGTATAGCGAGAAAACTCAAACAGGCAATATTGGTGCATGCGAGTCTATGAAATTGACAATGTTGAATTACTGCGTTTTGACTAGAGAACATTACCATCATTTCACTAAAACAAAGGTTACTTATGCAATTTTAGGGCTTATGAATTAAAATCAGTAAATTAAATAAAGTCTTGTATTTTTCAATAATTCCAAATCATTTATTTAATCATAATCAATGTGGAACGACACATTTATGAGCATTTTAAGTTTTGTTATCTGTGAAAATCCACAAATACACGCCTGAAAAGCGCGTGAAGAATACGACCAATAGGTAACTTTCAGGGACAGAACCTTCAGCAATGAAGTATACGACCAAGAAGAAAAAGCTACCTATGTACAGTCAACCAAATTGGAACCCTAGGCCACTTGCCACTTATCGAAGTGACGTTTAAATCAAATTGTAAGAAATTTCTTCTTCATCGTCACGTCATCATGCTTTCTCAGTACACTGCTGAACGTAGACCTCTCCTATTAACTATGCGTATAGACGCATTAGGAGGTAAATGCCTATAATCGCCACGCTGAGCAAGCGGGTTGTCAATCGCAGTAATGTGTCCACTATGACGACGCTGCTACCCATCATCAATCCTCTATCAAAGAATGGTCAGTGACATTTCAATCCCTTAGTCGACTTTTACGACACCTGCGGGACGATTTGGAATGGTAAATAATGTATTCTTACTGCCGTCACCGAGCGGCTTGGTTGAGTGTACTTTTAAATCTAGTTTTCTACGCTCTCGATCCGTGGTCCAACCGCTATTTCCAACTGGTTGTGCCACGGGGAAGTAAAATTATCCGTAGTCCAACCGATTGTACTACTAGGAAGTGTGTTTACCCGTGGTCCAATTGGTTGTACCACGGTACACTAAATTAGTCGGTAGTCCAATAGTAGAACTTATATTTACGTATAGGTACTAGTTGGACAATTGCCCCTCAGTTGTACTATGGGTCATAATTAGATGACAGTAAAAAAAAGTAATCTGACATTTGAACCACGGATAATTTTACTTACCCGTGGCACAACCAGTTGGACATAGCGGTTAGACCACGGGTCGGGAGCGGTTTTGTAGGAAAATAACAGTGAATTACGGAGGTCTGACAAAAGCTGGATCTCATTGAGAATGTAGTGCAGCCTCGTGAATAGCAGCCCGGGTCCGCGGCCCGCAATATGACCCACTTCCATTTAAAACTCGGGCACAAAGAAATTCGCGCAATATTCACAGGGATAAATACCAGTACCTGCCAGTTAATGGGCTTAATCAATAAATATTTAAGTATCTTATTCTATTTGTCAGCCTCCGTAGCCTAGTTGGTAGTGACCCTGCCTACGAAGCTGGAGGTTCTGGGTGTATTTATTTATCACAAATATTTGTTCCTTGGTCACGACTGTTTATGTATTTAAGTATTTATATATATCTATCTATTATATATATCGTCGCCTAGTACCCACACCACAAGCCTTAATTGAGCTTGCCGTGGGACTAGGTTGATTTGTGTAAGATGTCCCAAGATATTTATTTATTTATCTTAAATATTCCGTAGACAGCTGCATACAAATTATTTAATTCATTTCGTGTGTTACCGCTATGTACAATTGTTCACTTTATAATTTAACCCTTAAATGACCTTGACAACGATTTATTCAAATTTGAATTCTGACATGCTGTCAATAGTCAAAAATTCATGATGCATATATATCACTATGCATTTAAGGGTTAAAATATGCACAATTTGCAAAAAAAGTGTGTAAAAAGTTTAACTAACATTTGATTTATCGCTTGAAAGTACCTTAAATACCGTAGATAGGGTACTTTGCAGAAATAAGACTTTAAGTTATTTTTAAAAGGTGATCCTGCATTCACAGATTTTCTAAGAAATACTTTTTAGTTCTAGGAATCGAGTCATAGATTTTAATTGGCTTTGTTTACTATTTATGTCCATAGATTAACACTTTCACTACGGCAATTAGTTAACATCGCAATTAACCATTCTTGCATCGGGTCGAACAGATCCGATGCCGTAACGAAGGTGTTAAGTATTTTGTAATTGCTGTTGATGTCCTTAATAGCTAAATAAATAAAAAAAATATATGAAAAATATACGTCTCGTGTTTTTATTCTGCCAATCGAGACCATGCATCTACATAAACAAATAATTCTTCTAAAGTAACATTGTATCTCAAAACGAAGGAATAGGGAAAAAATACTGTATTATGTAATGAATATTTTAATGAATTATTAAAATTGCACCCTCATTGTGCCTGCACATCCGGTATATATCTTTAATAAAAAAATAAGTAGATTAATGAAAAAAATAAGACATCCACTGTGAGTAATGTGAGTACTGCTAAATGTGCTAAATGCAAAAGTGACAAAAACCCCAATGGTACCTAACTTGAAAAAAAGGATCCTTCTTAGCTTGAATAGCAATAGGTATTAGAGAAACAAATGAATATCTAAATAAAAGACAAAGAAGTACATGTATAATAAAATGGAACATAATAACTGTGCATGTTTGTATGTAAAAAAATAAATCAATACTAAAGCTTGTTTTCTCACTTACTGATTCTATCATAGTTCTTGACACTTTAATTATGGCAATGGTCCAAGTAAAAGGCGAATGACATAATGTTTAGTTAAATTTTCAAGGCACGTTAAAAATACTATTAAAGTGTATTGTCGTAGGTAATTAATTACAGATAATCAATTAAATTACGATAATTTTAGTTTAGTTATACTAATAATTAATTTCACACCGCAGCATCGTAATGGAGCATGAGTATATATTTCGTTACAAGATGGGACAACAATAACGTTTGTTTTCTTACGTACATTTAATTTATATTTTCCTGGCCCGTATATTATGTATGTTTGGGTGACTCACTCTCTGGGTAGACAACGAACTATGTAAAATGTTTGAAACGTCGGGATATAATTTGTAAATTAATTAATATACGTGACATAATCCGTGTCCGTAGTTTTATTATAATGCTAAAATTCCTTCATTTTAATCACACGATATTATCAACCTACTTAAGCATAAAGAGTTACAAAAACATCAAAACTTTGCTTAATGTGCCACTTGTTTAATATTTATAAGTACTTCTTTATAACCCACAAGTGTTTTGTGCAACAAATCAAATTATTTTCTTGAATATCTACTCTTTATTGACGACGTTGCGTGGGTTTCTTGAATCGTACCTCTGTCGTTGTTGAACTCGGTATTTTTTGGTATGTATATGATATCTAAATTTTTGTAATATTTTTTAACCGACTTTAATAAAAAAAAGTTATTTGTTATACACGGCGGCCAAGTCGTTGTTTTTGGCGCGCGATTTAGTACCAACTGAAAGCCGAGCAAGCGAAGGATTCTAGATTTGCACCCTGAGAAAAGCGAAACAAAACCTTCATCGCATTCTACAAATTCATGACTATGCTTCACAATCTACAAATTTATATCATTCGTTGTTATGTTTCGTCATCAGTTCATCACTCATCTCTATTCAATTTAAAAACCGTTAACCGTTTCAAGATTGTAAAACGTATGGAAGTGGCTCCATAGTTACAGTACTATCTTAAATAAAGTATAATAATCGCTACCGCTTTGCCTTTGAACCATTCATCAATATTCAGAAGCTTGAAGTAGCAATTTCACTAACATTACTCGGTGGTAGCAGCTCCATCTATTGTTAAGTAGTGGTACTGCACTTCGCTTAAATTTCTCTGAAGCACAATCTGATTGATACAAGTGTCGCCATCTGCTATGGAGTAGACTACCTAACTGTAACCTTGTAAACAGTTCCTGTACCTTAAGTACGTGTAATAAATATGTATATTAATATAAAATATTGTTATTCTGTTACTGTTATGTGAGGATACTAAATAATACATTCAATACTTCTTATTATGACATGTAACGAAAAAAAAAGAAGTATTTTTTTACGGTTATATCTAAGTAACATAGGTACGGTCGGCTCTAATAATACGTATACGATTTTGATCCTTATGCCTTTAACATACGTTCCGAAATGTATACATATTATTAGACGTGACTGTACCTACATTTTTTCAGTAGAAAACAAAAAAAAATATGGCTGATTTTCCATAGCATTGGACGTCTTTGACATATACAGGGTGTTTTTTTTTCGACCGTTCAAATTCTACGTAGTGAATGTGTAGGTCATACTGACCAACTTTTACTATGGGGACAAAGTGGAAATCGCGAAAAAAAAATCAGCTGTTTCATACATTTCGGCCGGCGTAATGCCGCCAATTTGTATGAAACAGGTGATTTTTTTTTCGCGATTTCGACGTTGTCCCCATAGTAAAAGTTGGTGAGTATGACCTACACATTCACTACGTAGAATTTGAACGGTCGAAAAAAAAACACCCTGTATATCGTGAACCACGAGCGCAATGTGTTTACGTTAATCCTAATAAATATCCATAATTTTAACTAAAACTATAATTATGTGAACTCAATCACTCAAGGGTTAAAACCCTTGAGTGATGGAGTTGGTGAAAAAACTAAGATTGTGTTCTAAAAAAGTGTGATTATGAAATAATTCAAGGATTTAGATTTGTTTACATTATTTTAGTTTTCTATTGATGAACGGTATACTTATTTACATATATTATAATCGTTTCTCGAAAGTCTCGAAACATCACTAGCCCTATGTATAATATTATAGTACCTTATAATAATATTACATGTATCCAACCATAGATTGACGTGTAACTAGGAGTATATGCCAAATACGTGTAACTTGAAAAATGAACAGTAGGTACCTTACCTACTGTACCTAGAATGCTGAATGCTAAATTTCGTACTCTCTAGCGACATCTACAGCTATTATTGTGTAAGCCGTGCCACGTTAATTTTACTGACATCTAGTGGACAGCATACAAATGATCTCTGATGGTACGTTGTACGTTCCACAGAATAGATAATAGTTGTTTACCTAGTCTATGTTAGACGGCATAGATGGCAGAGCCTATGTATTATTATTTATTTGCATAGAAAATAAATTAGACTTATTCCGTGATTCTTTTTGTCTTGTGTACAATAACCGACAGGAACATTAAGAATTATTAAAACTGACTTCAGGCTGTTTTCGTACTTTCTCAAAAGTTATCAAGTCGAAAAGTTCTTAATCTTCATAGTAAAGGAAAGGAAGTAAGTGTTGCGAAGATACTCCTGACCTTTGTCACGGCCATGGAATGTACTAAAAGCCTATGTTACCTAACTTTGTATATAGGAGTAGCTGGATTGGAAACACGTCGCTGACAATGATCTAGTACTGGTTTGAAACTGGAATGGCTGTCTACATTATTCCAGTGCCGCTGGTTTTGGGTGAGCTGGAATGAAAAGTTGACGGTCTTTCCAGTCACTGGACTGGAATGCTCACTGGAAGCATTCCAGTGCATTCCAGTGTCTATTCACATTATTCCAGTAGCATTCCAGTACTGGTTTGGATGCTACTGGAATAATGTGAACCGGGTATGAGATTGACATGACGCCGTGATTCGATATGTAACTTTCTTTGTATCCATCACGCTCGTACGGCATGGGTACGAGTGAAATGGATAGAAAATTAACGTAAAGTTAAACGTCAAATCCAAACGATATCATAAGCTGACAGATGTCACGCTGATTTAGTTATTTAGATTTGTCATTTTATTTACGCCGGAACATTAGTTAACATACTGTCGCCTATGCATTGAAACTAAGTGAGATTTGTTTGCCTTCCACAAAACTGAGGGTTAAATACTAAATGAAGAACTTTAATTTAGGAACAAGTGCGTAGGTATCTACTATACAATTTAATAAATAAACTGGTCATTGATTAAAAGTGCATATTGGTGAAACAAGAGAGGCAAAACATACAAACTATGCTTCGCAGACACTAGCGGTTACTGCCGCGGAAGACTAGACCCATAACCCTCAGGAGACCAGCTATCAATGCTGCCATCTCCGGCGATGGAAGCTTTCATATACTGCGCAGTCCGCTTAGCATCGAGTTGGTCGGGAGTTCACTACAAATTCGGAAAACCGAAAAATCGAGCAAATAAATTGTACAAAATAAAGCCATCCATAAAATTTGCCTCCACTATGCCCTTGCACAACCGTCTTTTTGTATGTACCTATACAGAGTGAAATCTTTTACATGATACAAAATTATATTTTTTAGTACAGATGGTGTACTTTTTAGGCTCTAGTGCGAGAAGTGGGTCATTTCACGTCAGGTCCAAAACTACGGAGGGCCATCTGTACTAAAAAACGTCGTACGAGATACGTGCAAAAACGAAATTCGTAACTCGTGTCGATTTAAAACACTCCCTTTCGGTCGTGTTTTAAAACATCGCCAGTCGTTTCGAATTTCGTGTTTTTCGCACTCGTGTCGTAATGTACTATTCTGGATCTACTCATGATTGCGATTAACTTTTACTATGGGACTTATATCGATTTCGGCAAAAAATATATATAACTACTATAGTCGAGTACCTGCCTATTCAAATTCATACACATATTAATCAGAACTCGATTGTAACTAGCGACAGCTGGTTTCACAATTTGTATGGACATGTAGATTTGGTGGTATTAACTTTTTCAAAAATGGTCCCATTGTAAAAGTCAGCTGTAATCATGAGTAGATCCAGAAAATATGATTATGTATCATGTAAAAGATTTCACCCAGTATAATGTCCTATTGATGTTTCGCAAAGCTTACGCCAAACATTTAAGAACTGTTAATGTTGACCACACGACTTTTGATGAAAAAATAATAAAGAAGCTGCACAAATTATATTTATATGATACTTCGATGCTGCGACATTGTGGTATAAAATATACTGTTCATCAAAGCAATGGTAACCAAACCAGAAATTCTAGAATAGATAGGTACGTAATCGAAGCAGCAAAACACGGTGACTGTACCTAACGGTATCCATCGACACTGGCTTTCTCTCTTCCGTACTAAGCCAATACTAGTCTGATATAGTCTTATTTTTTTCTAGTATTAGTTCCACCATTGTATGCAATAAGTGAGTTAAGTGTCTATAGTCGGTGGCCACATATCCGGTTCACGCTTAACGAAATTCTTGAACCACTGTACTTACCTACTTGCATGTCCGAAGTCAAGTTGACGTGCCAGTACGGTACGGACGTGTCGCTCTTTGTTTTTTTTTAAAGTGTGTATTGTGTCAGTGTTTTTGGGGGTATCTTTTAGGAAATTGTGAGTATATTTTTTTGTTCAAAATCTCAATTCTCGTAGTTTCTAGTAAAATTAGTGCTCGAATTTTAGATTCAAGTGATAAGGTGAATTAATCAAAACGTGATTTATTAGTATTACGGTTTGATTATATGAAATGCGGTTGCGTATAGTTTTAGTAGTTTTGTAATAAAGTAAATAGAAAGTATAGTTTGCCGAAACGCGTACGGACGTTACGGCAATTTCGCTTTCTTTTGTACTGGAATCGTTCGCCAAACTTTCTTAGTTACGGCAGATTAGTCTGATGTTTTGGGCTACTTATTGCAAGGTTTAGTTACTTTTGATTATAGATATTCCCCGATAAGTATTACTTCCCCAATAAGTAAATTTGTAGGTGCAGCCAGACTACACGTTTTTAATAATGTTTAGATTTTTAAATTTCGGTTTTATTTTCTTTTTGTGGTTAGGTAGGACTTACTTAGTCAATAAAAATTTGTTAAGTATAAAAATAGCCATCTAAACATACGAATTTATGAGTTGGTTGGGTGTAACAAAATATTTATACTTACTTAACTGAACATTATTTGATATAATGTACAGCCTAACATACTTCTTTAATTGCAAGGTATCTAATACAGCTTAAAATATTTCAGTAGAAAGTGAATTAAGTTTTCAACCACGCCAAAATTTAGGGAAAACGCCAATTCAATCAAAAATAAGTCCCAACTAAGACAAGGACCCCAATGATCGACATTCAGTTTTAATTTCTTACTTTAGGACTAAGACTGAAGTGACTGTTACCTGTCACTGTCAGCCAAAAGCGTCCATCGTCCATCACCGCTGGTGCTAGTGCCTACTCTTATAAACCAATCAGTAACTTAGACTCACTTACATACTACAATTATTGCATTCGTGCATTCATTTCTATCACACGTTTTTTTAATAATAGGTGAACTCTCACGCATATATGATCGATTCATTATTAACTTACATTCATTGCAGTTGCAGTCCAGATGCAATATACCTATACCATGTGGGCATTTATCTCGTAATACGTCCATACGCTTATGCTGCTATTATGCTTATAATAGGACAAGCCTCTATATCCTTATGATGGTTATACTTTTATCGTTTATCGTGCCATGCGTCACTTTTGCATTTGCATAATTTTATTGTTTTAACGTGACGGCAACGATAACGAACGATAAACACGGAACCATCATAAGCCTGCACGACTGAGATAGGCTGATGATGATGATGACACTATAAGTTAAAACGTAACCTGCATCTCACGTCGCTCTATTTCTAACGGTGCAGTTGATATTCGCACCGCCTGCATCTAATAATGCTATCTTGAGCATGTACCTCGATAGATATATTAGTTATGGATATCTACATATCTAGGCGGCATTTATTCTAGTGGCAGGAATGTATTAAAATGCAGTCTCTGATAGATGTTTACTACGGAAAATGTGTTCTAGACAGTGATTCCGAGGTTATTGATTTTATCAATGTGAGGCGCTTAGAAGTTGTATCAATTAGTTGTAACCTAATTTGGTAACTTAATTTTAAATCAATTACTTTGGGCATAACAAGCCACTGGGCTTTATGAGAATTGGGATTATTATATCCTGACGTGTGTCATTTTCTCATTTAACTAGTCCGACAGAATACAAATCGTAGATATAATTGCAATAATAAAATAAGTAAAAAAAGTTTTAATTTAAACGGTTTTTATTGCACCAAAAACTCGAAAATAAAAATAAGTTGTAACTAACCGTAGATGCTACTTTCTGTCGATTAGTCACGTGAAACTATTATCACTGTAGTCTTCCCAAGTTGGATGCTGAAAGCCACGTTTAGCCTCTATGTCAGTGGATTAAGCGTTACCTAATCAGAAACTTTTACCAAACTGAAATAAAAACGTGGGGCGTACGCAATTGTGATGAAGTCACTATAGTTATTTAAGAACAAACATAGAAATCAAGACAGCAATAGTGTAATAAGTTTTGTTCTGGCTTTGATAAAAGTTATTTACCTCTGTAGAAGTGTTGGAACAGATGTATGATTAATTGCAAAATTAAAGCTACAATTACATATTTTGAACTTGTATGTTTCTTTATAATAACGCCCCACGTTTTTATTTTAGTTTGGTAAAAGTTTCCAATTAGGTAACGCTTAATCCACTGACATAGAGGCTAAACGTGGCTTTCAGCATCCAACTTGGGAAGACTACAGTGATAATAGTTTCACGTGACTAATCGACAGAAAGTAGCATCTACGGTTAGTTACAACTTATTTTTATTTTCGAGTTTTTGGTGCAATAAAAACCGTTTAAATTAAAACTTTTTTTACTTATTTTATTTTCAAGTTTTTAGTGCAATTTGTAAAGTTAATTTTCGATACTGTACCTATGTACTTATTGTAGATCAAAGATGTTGTTTGTAATATGCAATACAACTATGCATGCTAGCATTTAACTCTCGCGCTTTAATCACGACACATATGTAAACGTAATGGACATTATTTTATGTGTAACGAGAACGGAATCCCTGCTGAATAGATATTTTTAGAAATCCGACACTAAAAAAATGTCAGCATGAATGCCCGAAGTGTCTCAAATGTACGTGTTATTCATACAATACCTTAGATAACAGAGATCTGACAATAAGGAATATATCAATCAATTTGGTTTATTGAGAAAATCAAGTTTTTTTTATATTGTACACATTATGCAAGTCGAATTTCGAGACTATAAAATATGAACTCATACTGTCAGTAGACCAACCGGAGGACCGCAGGTCTGACGGAAAGTCCGACGCAAACCGAGGGCCCAAAGGGTCAATCCATGCAGTCTATCAACCGGAGGGCCATAGGGTCGACGGCACTATGGCACGCACTACGTGAGCCGGAGGGACTCACACTCTCCGTCTATCAACCGGACAGCCGCAAGCTCGAGGGCATGCCCTACGCGAACCCGAGGGGCATACTCATACTCTCAGTCTTATCAACCTGATGACTGCAAGTCCAACGACACGTCCTACGCGAGTCATTCACGCTGTGGGTCTAACATCTGGAGGGCCGTAGGCCCGACGGCTTGCGCTACGCGATCCACTCACGCTGCCACTTTATCAGCTGGAGGGCCACAGGCCCGACGGCTCGCTCTACGCGAACCACTCACGCTGTCACTTTATCAGCTGGAGGGCCGCAGGCCCGACTGCTTGCCCTACGCGATCCACTGACGCTGTAACTCTATCAGCTGGAGGGCCGAAGGCCCGACGGCTCGCCCTACGCTACGCGATCCACTCACGCTGTCACTTTATCAGTTGGAGGGCCGCAGGCCCGACGGCTCGCCCTACGCGATCTACTCACGCTGTCAGTCTAGCAGTCTAGCTCGCCCTACGCGATCCACTCACGCTGTCACTATATCAGCTGGAGGGCCGCAGGCCCGACGGCCAGCCCTACGCGAACCACTCACGCTGTCACTCTATCAGCTGAAGGGCCGAAGGCCCGACGGCTCGGCCTACGCTACGCAATCTACTCACGCTGTCGCTTTATCAGCTGGAGCGCCGCAGGCCCGACGGGTTGCCCTACGCAAACCATTCACGCTGTCACTCTATCAGCTGGAGGGCCGAAGGCCCGACGGCTTGGCCTACTCTACGTGATCCACTCACGCTATCGCTTTATCAGCTGGAGGGCCGAAGGCTCGACGGCTCGCCCTACGCTACGCGAACCACTCACGCTCTCACTGTATCAGCTGGAGGGCCGCAGGCCCGACTGCTTGCCCTAGGCGATCCACTGACGCTGTCACTCTATCAGCTGGAGGGCCGCAGGCCCGACGGCTCGCCCTACGCGATCCACTCACGCTGTCAGTCAAGCAGTCTAGCTCGCTCTACGCGATCCACTCACGCTGTCACTATATCAGCTGGAGGGCCGCAGGCCCGACGGCCAGCCCTACGCGAACCACTCACGCTGTCGCTCTATCAGCTGGAGGGCCGAAGGCCCGACCTCTCGGCCTACGCTACGCGATCCACTCACTCTGTCGCTTTATCAGCTGTAGCGCCGCAGGCCCGACGACTTGCCCTACGCGAACCACTCACGCTGTCACTCTATCAGCTGGGCCGAAGGCCCGACGGCTCGGCCTACGCTACGCGATGCACTCACGCTGTCGCTTTATCAGCTGGAGGGCCGAAGGCCCGACGGCTCGCCCTACGCTACGCGATCCACTCACGCTGTCACTTTATCAGTTGGAGGGCCGCAGGCCCGACGGCTCGCCCTACGCGATCCGCTCACGCTGTCAGTCTAGCAGTCTAGCTCGCCCTACGCGATCCACTCACGCTGTCACTATATCAGCTGGAGAGCCGCAGACCCGACGGCCAGCCCTACGCAAACCACTCACGCTGTCACTCTATCAGCTGGAGCGTGGGTAGGCCCCCCACAAGGTGGACTCATGACCTGGTGAAGGTCGCTGGATGCAGGTGGCACAGAGCCGGTCCTTGTGGCAATCTTTGGGAGAGGCCTATATTCACCAGTGAACGTCTTCCGGCTGATATGATGATGATGATAATAATGAAATCGGTATGTTTCTACCAAATATCTAAAGCAGTTCTTCAAAATCTGCATAACGCTAAACCTAGCGGTCGTGGCAGGCAGTAACACTGGAGTATCAGATTTGAGGAGTTGGACGTTAGTATCAAATTCGCATGTTTCTACTTAAGTAATATCTAAAGAACTTCTTTAAAATCAAGATTTCGATAAAAGACAAACCTTGCGGTTATTGTAGGCAGTACTGCAGCATCAGGAGTGAGGAGTTGGAAGTCAAGATCAGGCTGTTAGTATTTGATTATGCCAAACATGCCATACTTTCATTTTCACGTGTCTAACACTCTCAGTTAAGGTAAGCTGTACGTCTGCAGCATCAGGCTTTGAGGATACAAGGATACAAATATTATAATATTGCATTGTCATGGGGACTTGATAAGAGTTCCAAATTTCATTGATTTTGGTGCATTAGAAGTGGTCGAAAAATCGATCACAAGATTTGAAGCATCGACGACAGTTGATACGCGGTGAAGTTAATAAAAACCGTTTAAAAAAAGGAAAAAAGGAGAATCCCTTCTCTAGCTTTTCTCTCATACCTGCTGAAAAGTGTCACTTTTCGTGCCTAAGATTCATAAAAGCATTTCTAAAGCCATTGACTATTGATTTCGTAAATTGTATTGCCTAGGTACTCGACTCATCCATAGAACTCTTTGGCATTTGAACACGTATAACCGCGCATAATTCAGAAACTTGTTTTTTTTATCTACTAGTATTGCTTATCTGGTTTACGGTTTATGCCTTTGCTTATTATATAATATTCTGCTACTTGTCACAAGAGAATACGCTCTATAATATTAGGTGAGTAATTTCAGTTTGGTAAGTCCAATCATTATTGTGAGAATGATTATAAGATTTATAACATTCTTCGCAATCCGCTTACATCACTCATAATATTTGCTGTAGACTTTTAGGACCACAGATTACTTTCAAAAATTCTGCAGAATTTGGTTCTTGAATGGAACTAGTCACTTGTATAAAGATCGATTCGAAGGAGTATAATGTAGTAATATTATTCAAACGTTAAATATATTCAAAATATTTTTGTCTTATCTTTTTAATACATATTGCGATCGTTATATACAGAAAATAATATATGTCGATGTAAAAGTTGATTGGCCCTATAATTAGTATCACCAATATTAAAGTATTCTCATCAAAAATAGGCGATCATAAATATATTATT
Source organism: Thaumatotibia leucotreta (assembly GCA_025490895.1). Classification (NCBI taxonomy): domain Eukaryota; kingdom Metazoa; phylum Arthropoda; class Insecta; order Lepidoptera; family Tortricidae; genus Thaumatotibia; species Thaumatotibia leucotreta. The sequence goes on along the minus strand of JALPQI010001574.1, from coordinate 105,950 downwards.
ATGAACCAGCTCAAGTATTCAGTAAACAATCCTAAAAAAATCCTTGCCATTTTGTCGACCTTTCTCTGGTTTATTCCACGAGTGGATTTTAAGCAAAATGACCATGAATGTTGCACCTAGCAATGTGCAAGCTGTAGAACATTTTTGAAAATATTTTAATAGTGTGCAAGTCCTCCGTTATTAAATCCGAATTAGAATTTCACGGAAAAGTTGATAAAATCAAGCCTAAATAAATTCAGTATGTTATATAATATAATACAGAGCGCTATGTAGTGCTCAGCATAAACCACGTAAAGCTTGTATTGATCTAAGTAACTACTAGCCATTGATACTATTATCAGACGTTTACTTATGCCCTTCCCGGCAACCTAATCCTGTGCTACTTATGCATATTTTGATAATAAACTGAAAATTCGAACTAAACTCCGGCATACGATTATCTTACGGAATGAAGTGGATATCTAATCTACTGTACATATATTCCATGTGGCCACATAGGCGAAACCGAAACTACCGGTTTAACAACTACGTAATCTAAAAATTATATTAATCAAGTTCCAAAATCAAAACAATTCTGTCGACTGGCCTATTCGTTCAACGCCCTGCGTTTGCGCACTGCCCAAGGTTGGCAGATCCGTTACGTTGCGTGCAAGTGTAAGTACCGAGCCAATGCAAGATATTAAGTATCTGGCGTAATTGTTAGTGACACGAACTAATGGTTACGCTGTGGGATGGTGGGGCAATTTGCATATCGTCAAATCATCTTGAAGGATTTGCACAAAACAAAAGTATCGAGGTTTCGAAGAAATAGTCAGGGGTCCCGGTCCAGGGGGCTGCTGATATGGCAAAAGTAATGTAATTTTATTTTTTACCACCTTATTTATACTTAAACATATCCTAACTTAGCACGCCGGTGACAGCTGGTAACCATAGTTACCAGCTGTCACCGCAAGCAATAGAGTGGCTAAGTATTGTTTGTCACTTTCGCTATTATAGACATATTATTAAGACTGAAAGGGACGAACAATACTTAGTTGCTTGCTAAGTTAGGGGACGTTTATGAATAAAACGTAACTAAGGTAAGGCAGTTAGTTGATTATGAATATAAAAGGGCTGAAAGAGACTGATTGCGTCCGAGATGTTTTTAACAATGAAAGATTGGCAATGAGACACCGGGTTATACTTTCTTTAGTTAGATTAGATGCTTATATAGTACAGAAAAGTAAAAGGTAACTGAATAAACAAAACTATGTTTTAGGTGGTTTAGGTGCATATAGTACTACTTAGTATAGGTTTTTGATATTTTCAATAAGTGGACTTTTCCTTTTAAAAAAATTAGAAGACCCTTAATTAAGTACCTGCTCATCACCTAATAATAATTACCGTGCATATTACGTTATTTCCATTACATTTAATATGTAATACTAGTAATTATCATCAATGTGAGATGGATTTTACCACATTAACAAATTGTCGAGCCCTAATATTATTAATTAACTATTTTGTATATATTTTTTATCAATCTTCTTTCCCTCCTTCATTATTTCCCTATCTACGTAACTGAATCGAAAAATAAAATAATGTTGAAATAATATCCGGTAAAAAGCAGCACACCGTAAAGTTTCAATGAATGAATTTGGCGTAAAGAGCATTAATGCAATTGATAATCGGTTAAGCCAATGACTTTCAACCTTTTCTTTAACAAAATACCGCTTAACTAGCTGCAATATAAATACTCATACTCACACTCATACTCATTTATTAGTAAAATATAATTACAATTTTACAAGTCAAAAATAGGGTACACAATTCAAATACAAATTACATCATTTATAACTTACATATGTCCAGGTATAATTAAATTTTAATGTCAACAGTGTCATTATAAATAATAAATAAGAAACTATCCAAATACAATTAACATACAAATTATTCATAATTTAAGTTTTCAAAAATTCATCTAGACCGTAAAATGCTTGCGCAGTTAACCATTTCCTTAATTTATTGTAAAATGTCGTATTGTTTTCAATTATCTTAATGTTGTCGGGTAATTTGTCGTACAGACTTGGACCAACGATATGCATGGTTTTTGAGGATTTGACTAGTCGGCAACATGTCGTGTCAAGTGTATATTTGTTTTGTTCAGCAATTCTTTTGCTTTTATATAATCTTGTTGGAAATATGTGTATATTAGTTCGGCCGTATTTAATTATGTAGAATATATATTGTGAGGTAAATGTCATAATATTATTATTTATGAATAGTGGTCGAGCATGTGTGTCATGTGGTACATGTGAGATTATCCGGATCGAGCGTTTTTGGAGTACAAATACTCGTTGCCATTCCGCTGCTGTACCCCAAAGCTCCAGACCGTAACACATCGTCGAATGAAACAGTGCAAAATAACTCGATCTAAGCTGTTTTCTTGATAATATTCGTGCTAATCTACTCAGAGCGAAGCATGCGCCGGCGCAATAAATAAATATCTTGGGACATCTTACACAAATCGACCTAGTCCCACGGTAAGCTCAATTAAGGCTTGTGATGTGGGTACCAAGCCATATCGCTAACAGAGGATCAGAAGGAAGGACTAAATCAAACACACCTTAGAATATTTACAGATGGCTCAAAAACAAATGAAGGTACCGGATGTGGTGTCTTCTCAGAAGACCTTAACATGCACATTTCGAAACCTCTAGGAGAACATAGCACAGTGTTCCAGACGGAATGTGTGGGAATAATAGAAGCCTGCAAGGCACTGAGGAGACGAAAAACCAAAAATGAAAATATACTAATACTGTCTGACAGTAAATCAGTGCTGCAAGCGCTACAAAGTAACAAATTCACCTCAGAACTTATATTAGAATGTCACAGCTGCCTCATGGAGGAAAGCAAGGAAGGGAACAAAGTGACTATACAATGGATAAAAGGACACAGTGGCTCAAGAGGGAATGATGCGGCGGATGAACTGGCGAGAAAAGGGTCAGAGACACCGACGTACGGACCGGAACCCATCATACCACTACCTTTATCATACATACGAAACCAACTGGGTCTATATCATCGACATCTCCACAATAAATGTTGGAACGACCTGGTCTCCTGCAGACAAACCAAAGAAGTACTACCTGAGTTAAACTGTAAACTCACGAAAACCCTACTACGAACACCCAGACACAAACTGAGGAAAATAGTAGGATTGATCACGGGACACAACACTTTAAACAAACACCTGCACAATATGGGCAAAACAGATAGCCCTATGTGCAGGGCCTGCATGGAAGAGGAGGAAACAACAAAACATATTCTTCTAGATTGTAAACAAGTAGAGGTATACAGGAGTAGGCACTTGGGGACTCCACAGACACTAAAGGAGGCATTTAGCAACCTGAAACATACACTGAGTTTCGTGGAGGAGCTTGGATGGTTGGAATAGGGCTACCTCGCTATCACGCAAAAAAGGCACAATGGTTGTCGAGTTGCGGAAAAAGCCCAGTATAACTAACTAACTAACTAACTGTGGGTACCAAGCGACGATATATATAATAGATAGATACATATAGATACTTAAATACACAAACAGCCACGACCGTCGACCAAGGAAAAAATATTTGTGATAAATAAATACACAAATGATGCCCTCGCCGGGATTCGAACCCGGGACCTCCAGCTTCGTAAGCAGGGTCACTACCAACTAGGCTACGGAGGCTGACTGTTATATTTCATTATATCTGAAGACTTAGACGTAAGATAATACCCTAAAAAGATCGGTTCGTCTTGTATGCCAGCAACAAATCAATTAGGAATTCGGCAATTCTCATAAGTTATATCACTTTTTGTCTGCTGCCTGATGACTTGGTTCTTAGATACCGTGCCCATGGTTATTGGTAAACTGGCCTGCAGAGGGTAGTGAAGTGCATGGTCGTGGCCCACAGGTTGGGAGCCGCTGGGTTTAGTCAAGTGGCAAGTCGAGTGATGCAAGCGAGGCTCGGCTGGCCGACTGACATGGATTTGAGCAACTGTGGTTACTACATTCTTGACCGCTTGATTTTGCCGTGTTTGAACAAAAGTGTGTAGTATTCATTTACTATTAATTTATTTCATCATCATCATCATCATCATATCAGCCGATAGACGTCCACTGCTGAACATAGGCCTCCCCCAAAGATTGCCACAATGACCGGTCCTGCGCCACCCGCATCCAGCGGACTCCTGCGACCTTCACCAGGTCATCGGTCCACCTTGTGGGGGGCCTACCCACACTACGCCTTCCGGTACGTGGTCGCCACTCAAGAACCTTCCCGCCCCAACAGCAATCGATTCTACGCGTAAATTAATTTACTAGTTATTATTAATATACTATTTAGTTGTTAATGAATAATGACACTCTCTTTAGTTATAACTACAAAATTTGTACCATAAAATACAGCACACCAAATGCACAGTTAGTAAACTATAATCCCATCAAAAACATTACATGTAAAAAGGTGCAAGTCTCGCAGCATAGCAGTTGTTACACCACAAAAAAGTTATGAGATCAATTGTTTAACCAAGTCAATAATTCTGTAGTTACTACAAGGGGGTATCCATAAAACTCGATTTCTACTAACTTGCCTAACTTGAAACTGCATGTAGAAATACTCATTTTATTATAGGTATCAATAAAGAGTAAGCCAAATTAGCTTGAGATTACCAAGCGAATTAAGTTTGATGATCCACCACTACCTATCCATGGGAACATTTGTCTAGCAGCTTTGTCATAAATTGTTACCTTATAACAATTACTTAATTAACAACATCTTATAGTAACTGTATTAATATAAGATATCTGTATTTTTTTAATATAAAGAATGACTTGGCCATCGACCACATCTTACTGAATGTCTTTGGGCATTGCTAAATTAGGGTTGTTTTAAGCAGTTGATTTTATTACTTACCTATGTACCGAGTGTTTTGAGGTCGTGGAGCCAAATAATGGACATAATACGGAATTAAATCTGAGAGCGAGAGAAAGAGTGTTTTTCAAGAAATAGAAAATTTCGTTTGCTATAACAGGGTCACCAGATATCCTATACACCGTTTGACAAAGGCATAATAGGATGACTATAATATACTCTGACAACCAAATTATGTCAGTAGAAAAGCGTGCGAAATTCAAAATTAGTATGAAGAATAGTTAGAAGGGCGGACAGGCCAGAAGATTTTTTTTATTTCACGCGGTTTCCTATTGACACCGTTTGGTTTGAGTAAGTATATACATAAATGATTTAAGTAGTTTTAAGATAATATATTGATCAGAGTCTACCCTACATAATGTTGATAGGCTTCAGAGTCACGAAAAGTAGTTTTTGATCACGACTCAACCCAAATCATCCCTGTGCGATGGCCAAGTCATTCTTTATATTAAAAAAATACAGATATCTTATATTAATACAGTTACTATAAGATGTTGTTAATTAAGTAATTGTTATAAGGTAACAATTTATGACAAAGCTGCTAGACAAATGTTCCCATGGATAGGTAGTGGTGGATCATCAAACTTAATTCGCTTGGTGCAAGCTAATTTGGCGTACTCTTTATTGATACCTATAATAAAATGAGTATTTCTACATGCAGTTTCAAGTTAGGCAAGTTAGTAGAAATCGAGTTTTATGGATACCCCCTTGTAGTAACTACAGAATTATTGACTTGGTTAAACAATTGATCTCATAACTTTTTTGTGGTGTAACAACTGCTATGCTGCGAGACTTGCACCTTTTTACATGTAATGTTTTTGATGGGATCTCATCTCTTTTTGTAGGTATTCTTCTTTTTTTTCTTTTCGGGTACTACTTCTTGTACGTCAGCTACCATTTTTCTTATAGCTCACTCCCTGTCTTTATGGGCTTTTTTCCGGGGCTTTTATGGAACAATTTCTGACAATTCTGGACGGTATTTGCGTTTTAGTCTATTATATTCTAATATTGCAGATTTCTGCGCTTTAATGCTGCCGAAATCGATATTTACTAGACACAATAACAGTCGCTAACACGACAAAGAAGTAAAGATTTTTTTACTATTTTAACCCCAACGTATTATTTCGTTCATACGAAACACCTACGTTGAAATTACCTACACAACAATATCCAAATCTCTAGCAAATCAAATCCCTAAACAAATTCGTAATACTTACAGACGTTGAAAAAGACAAATAATCGCTTCAGTACGCACACGAGAATCCCAAATTAATTCTGAAACACCCAAATAGCCATCCATTACCTACGGCGCACGGGCAACTGACTGACTGTCACACGACGGTGGCGTTGGCGGTGCGCGTCTTCTGCGCGGCACTACCCGCGTCTCACCCGCGCCATTTTAAAATACGACTGTATTATTAAAACGCCCAGTATTACATACCTACATTTATTACAATCCACAATTATTATTTTTTTTTAGTTTTTGATATATTATTCTTGTTTATATAGGTATCTGATTTATTTTGTACTGGCAATCATTTAAAAGTTACTTTTTGTTTAACAAGCACTGCGTACTCCCGACCCCGCGTTTTTCTTTAAAGTAATTCGAACTTTGTTGTACTACAAATACATTTCCAATTCGTTTGGCTAGGTTGTCCGTAGTCATATTTGATAATACATAAGTGAATTTTGTGATGTTAATTTATTAGGTAGGTACTTAATTATTAATTGTTGACTTCCGCATAAAAGCGTTAATGTAAATTGAACAGTGGAAATCCGAATAAGATGTTATTTTAAAATACAGCTTATTATAATAAACAATTTTACGGTCATCATCATCATCATATCAGCCGAAAGACGTCCACTGCTGAACATAGGCCTCCCTCAAAGATTGTCACAATGACCGGTCCTGCGCCACCCGCATCCAGCGGACTCCTGCGACCTTCACCAGGTCATCGGTCCACCTTGTGGGGGGCCTACCCACGCTACGCCTTCCGGTACGTGGCCGCCACTCAAGAACCTTCCCGCCCCAACGGCCATCGGTTCTACGCGCAATGTGCCCCGCCCACTGCCACTTCAGTTTAGCGATTCGGAGAGCTATTTCGGCTACTTTAGTTCTGCTGCGGATGGTCTCATTTTTAATCCGATCACGCAGAGAGACTCCTAGCATAGCCCTCTCCATAGCCCTTTGGGTGACTTTGAGCCTTCTTATGAGGCCCATTGTAAGCGGCCACGTTTCAGTACCGTATGTCATCACTAGCAACACACACTGATTAAAGACTTTCGTCTTCAAACACTGCGGAATATTGGACGAAAATATGTGTCGTAGCTTCTCGAACGCTGCCCAACCGAGTCGGATTCGACGATTGACCTCTTTCTCGAAGTTGGACCTACCTAACTGAATAGTTTGCCCTAGGTATATATATATATTCGTCTACAACTTCGAGTGTAAATTCTCCGATTATTACGGGAGTTGGTGCTACATGGGAATTCGACATGATTTTCGTCTTATCCATGTTCATCCTAAGACATGTCAACGAGCATGGTACTTAAGTCCTCCAAGGTCTCAGCCAAGACTACTATATCGTCAGCGAATCGAAGGTGAGTGAGGTACTCGCCGTTTATGTTGATACCCAGCCTTCTCCAGTCCAGAGTCTTAAAGACATCCTCCAGTGCAGCGGTAAACAGCTTAGGGGAGATGACATCTCCTTGCCTAACTTCCCGCTGCAGCAGAATAGGCTTCGAGCTCTGGTCTTGGAGTCGGACTGACATTGTGGCGTTCTCGTATAAACACTTCAACACCTCGATATAGCGGTAGTCGACTTGGCACCGTTGGAGAGACTGTAGTACTGCCCAGATTTCGATCGAATCGAAGGCTTTCTCGTAGTCCAGAAACGCTAAACAGAGGGGCAGTTTATATTCTTCGGTCTTCTGTATAACCTGGCGAAGCGTATGGATGTGGTCTACAGTACTAAAGCCTCTTCGGAAACCGGCTTGTTCGGGAGTCTGGAAGTCATCAAGCCTGCGTGCAAGACTATACGTAATGACTCTTGAAAACAGCTTAGACATGGCTCAGAAGTGAGATGGGTCGGTAGTTCTTCAATAAAGCGTTGTCACCTTTTTTGAAGAACAGTACCACCACACCTCTGTTCCATGCCTTTGGCGTTCTCCCTTCCAGTAAGACGGAATCGAACAACTTCTGAAGGGCCGTAAGGATCGGTTTACCACCCGCCTTCAGAAGCTCAGCTGTAATTCCGTCCTCCCCAGGCGCCTTGTTATTTTTGAGCTGTTCAAGAGCCATTCTAATCTCGCACAAGCCGAGTCCGGGACGTCTTCTGTATAGTGTCGGGTCAGTCTAACTCTGAGATCTTCCGCTAGATCAACTTCGGGTCTGCTAGTTGACGTGTACAGCTGTCCATAAAAACTCTCTATCTCACTCAGCAGCTCAGATCTGGATGTGACGATTCTACCATCCTCAGTCTTTAATTTGGCGAGCTGGCTTTGCCCAACAGACAGATCCCTTGCAAAAACTTTAGACCCCATGTTCCGCTCGATGGCTTCTTCTATACTCTTGGTACGGAATTGGCGCATATCGCGTTTGAGGGACTTAGAGATCTGTCTGTTGAGCTGCCGGTATAAAGTCGCATCAACTGAGGATTGTAGAACCAGTTCACTCCTTCTTTCCATTAGTTTCTTAGTGGAGTCTGAGAGCTTTCTAGTCTTATTTGTCCGCTGGGCCTTAAAAAACTTAGACCCAGCGCTATGGACAGCTTCCACAAACCCGTCGTTGAATACGTCAACATCATCGCCTAGGCAATCGAAACGGTTTTGGAGTTCCAGCTGAAAGCTCTCGGGGTTTTGGAGATGGAGTGCAGGACGGAGCGTAGACTTCATCAGTCGCGAGCGTTCTAGCTTAGGACATATATTCAACGTGCCTCTTACCAGGCGGTGATCGCTTCCGGTTTTAACCGTACTGATCACAGAAACATCGTTGAATATATGTCTCTTCGTCGACATGATGAAGTCGATCTCGTTTTTAGTTGCACCGTCGGGACTCATCCAAGTCCATTTTCTGTGCTCGCGTTTCTTAAAGAAGGAGTTCATCATGTAGAGTCCCTCCTTCTCCAAGAAACCAGCCAGCAGATGGTCCCGGTGGTTCCGACGTCAAACCCCAAACCCTCAGCTCGTCACCATCTCTCTTGCCCAGTTTCGCGTTGAAGTCCCCCATAACAACGGTGAAGTAGGTTCTAGAGCTATGCATGGCTTTTGGGATATCATCATACATAGCCTCCACCTCGTCGTCGGAGTGTGTCGAAGTCGGCGCGTACACCTGTATAACCTTCAGCGAGTATCTCTCAGATACTCTGAGTATAAGGTACGCCACCCTAGCCGACACACTCTCGATCTTCACCACGTTGTTTACGTGGGACTTGTGGACGATGAACCCGACACCTCCCTGGGACTGTTGGTCGCCCTTCCGGAAATAGAGCAAGTTGCCGGACTTTAGGATTATCGTGTCCTCACCCTCTCTTCGGACTTCTGACAATCCCACAATGTCCCAACGCAACTTGCTCAATCCTTCCTCCAGTTCCACTAACTTTTCGTCGGTCCGCAGTGTACGTGTGTTGTACGTTGCCAGGGCCAAAGGTCGTCGGTGGTGGTAGCCGGATCTTTGCCGGAGATTCTTAGCACCCCTGACCCCGCTAGCACCCTGGCCGTATTTTACGGTAACTACGTTTATAATGATGATTTGTGTAGTGGACGTCTTATGGCTGATATGATGATGATGATGACAAGGTGGAATGGAAATAGATTTTGGGTCAGGAGGGCCGCTACCAGATTCCGTGCTGCAGGAGGGCCTTCAGAGATTATCCCTCAATTTGGGATTTATGAAAATTGGGATTAGCGTGAAAACTAAAAAAATAACAGAATTTAAAACTTGTAGGTATGGGACCAAAAAATATTTGGCTAGAAAACCCACAATCCAAAGAACTCTTTGTTCCAACCCGCTTCATTCCGCCATATAAACTTATTTGCAACAACCGCATAATTAAATTTGTATTAGCATGTATTTGTATGGGATTACAAACTTATTTGAGTAGTTTGCATAACTTTAAAATCTGGCAGAAATTTTCAATTTTCAGATTTTTTTATCCCTCAATTTGGGATTTATGAAAATTGGGATTAGCGTGAAAACTAAAAAAATAACAGAATTTAAAACTTGTAGGTATGGGACCAAAAAATATTTGGCTAGAAAACCCACAATCCAAAGAACTCTTTGTTCCAACCCGCTTCATTCCGCCATATAAACTTATTTGCAACAACCGCATAATTAATTTTGTATTAGCATGTATTTGTATGGGATTACAAACTTATTTGAGTAGTTTGCATAACTTTAAAATCTGGCAGAAATTTTCAATTTTCAGATTTATTGTGTAATAGGTAGGCTATAAACTACTAATGTTTCAAATTTTGAGCTCCTAGGCCATCTAGAAATACCTTAGATTATTGATGATCGGTGAGTCAGTGAGTGACAAAACTAAGGAACTTTGACATGTGGTAATTTTGAAACTACAAGTTATAATTGAAATCAAACAAGATTATTATGTAACTCATGTTATGGCCTACACGTCGCAGAAAATTCAGACTTCTAGCTGTAACCAGCGCGAAATTACAGACGGTTGAAAATGGCCTGAACGGCTTCGAGAAAAGGATGGTACGGCCGTGCCTTTTTTTTGCTCGACTTGGCGGGGGCACTGCCGTGCCCCCAGATAAGCTACTTTCGTTTTGCAAGGTATGAAATATACCTATTAAAACTCGACATGTTTTCAATAGTTAAAGAATATTTTTCAATAATTTATTTATTTATTAAAACAAAAGTTTACATGACATTACAGTAGAACACCAATGCGTCATGAAACTAAAATTATACAATTAAAAAATATATATATACAATACAAATACAAAATTAAATAAAAGGTTCGTTTACATCCAAATTATAATATGTTTGGATGTAAACGAACCTTTTAGCTACTTGCCTTATGCCCACTTTCCACTGAGAGCGGAGCGGAGTCATTAATGGCTTCGTTTCACGTTCATCGCTTGCTAAGGACTAGTATTCAGTTGACGGCTGGAAGTCACAGCAGCAGTGAAAGTTAAACGGCACCCACCGCTCGCAGTCGAAAGCGGGCATTAAACCTCTTTATCAGAGACATCACGTAAACATACGTTTCTTCTCTTGTAAGGTATAACTAGCGTTAATTGAATTCTTAAGTTTATTTTATGTAATGTTTATTTTGCCAACACACAGCCAATACCTATGTAAACATGACAATGTTTACCTACTTAGGTATTGGCTGTTTTTTCTCTACTGTTATAACAATGCGAAAAGTCGCCTTGTATTTTCATGCCTAAATAATGTAATTGTATATTTTATTGACATTTGACGCCTTCTCTTAGCATGCATTGGATTAACAACTGCGCTTAAAAAAATAATCGATTACAAAAAATACATAAGTAGATAGTTAAAGGTTTAAAGAAAACAAAACTTAACGTCATTCTTTTGTGTTACGAAGTTAGTTAAATATGAAGCATTCAAAAATAAAATTTGCCGTGTGGTGACGGCAGTAAGAATACATTTGTCATCACCCAAACTCCTCCTGCGGGTGTCGTAAGAGTCGACTAAGGGATTGAAGTATCACTGACCACTATTTTATAAAAGATTGATGATGGGCAGCAGCGTCATCATAGTGGCGATTATGGGCATTTACCTACTAATACGTTTATACGCATAGTTAATAGGAGAGGCCAGCAGTGGACTATCATAGGCTGATGATGATGATGATGAAAAATAAAATATAAAGTTGTAAATTAATCTACTTCAATTTGTATGGTTTAAGATATATTTTGCATTCTGCAGTAAACAACAAATATAACTAATACAAGTAGTAGTGATAATGCATCGCGGTCACAGAACTAAGATGACAAAGAATGATCGACAACGATTAGAAGCGAAACCAAAAACGAAACGCAAGTGTGTGCGTAAATTTGTCTATGTGGTGTCAGGAATAGGGTTGCCTATTACAACAGAGCAATTATCTATCGATGTTTGACTGTTTTATCGACAACATAGTATTTTTTATCTTCGTTTTTTTGCTATAAGTTTTATAGTACAATGTGAATTGAGGGTGTCGAATTACAAATTGCAAACGTGTGTGAACTTATTATCTGGCGTATTCCTTAAATTTAACAGAAATAATGAAAATCGTATATAATCAAAAAAATCTCACAAAACATAGTAAGGTACTTCAAGTTTGTTAAATACACATTCGTATTTAATATCTGGGACTATGACGGCATTGTAATGTAATAGATAAATTAGGTATGTTTATCGAACGAATATCGATATTGGTAGTTCAACATTTAGTCAAGCTCTAGCGTAGCGTGTAAATTTATATTTTTACACAAAATATCCTTTAATATTAACTATTGTGATAAATTATTAGCGCACAGTGATAGCATAACTAACAATTAATGCTAGAAAGTGATAACTTACACGATTTATGCTACTAAATCGACAAAATATCGTTTGAAAACAATCAACCGGCAAATCATATTTACCTGTGAAACGAGTGTTTGCCGTCATTTCTTCGGTGGGTAAAAGGGCAATCCTTTACACTACACGATAACATATCGGTTTAATTATTTGTGTAAATTTACTTCTTACTAGAATTAAATATAAAATCACTTTTAAATAACAGTCTCCGTCGAGAAGGCTGATACGGCTGATATGTCACTTCGAAAGTGGGTACGTTTTTGGGATTGTTTTCTATCTCTTTTGCACTCGTGTAATAGTCATATGACTGGTGGCTTCTCTTTCACACGCTTTCTTTCTCTATTAAGCGCTAGCGCGGATTCTAACTTTATGATCGCGGTTCGCTGGCATAATTCTTGGGAAACTTTGTATTACTAGGGAATGCCAGAATTTCAGGAAAATACTCTAATAGTACATTACTATAGAGGACGGGAAATGAAGGGTTACAGGCCAAGTAGATATATCTGGCCGAAGGAACTGAGGCCAGATAGGAATACGCGGCCTGTAACCCTGTTTCTCGCCGAGATTTGTATAGTGCTTTTCTCAAACTTGCCATGAAATAAAACGAACTGATTCCGGCGAACCACACTATTCAATTTGTAAATAAACCAATAGTACAGTATCGTAAAACATTTAAAAAACATTCGCGCCTAACTTTTTTTTAAATCTGTTTGAGGTATCCTTTTACCCGGTGGTATAGACATTAGTTCTTAGGTTATTTTTTTTTTCTGTGGCTGAATGTCAAGACCTAGTGTCACAATTTGACGTTTCAAAACAAAAGACAGTTTGTTTGCAGTCCTAGGTGTGAAATAAATATATGAAATCTCTTTACATTATCATCTTAACATATGACACCGGATACATAGTATTTCCGGGTTTCATTTAAAGTAAGTAACATTAACATTCCGTAGCAAGTTTGAGAAATAGTATTTTAATATAATATTGTAGAAAATGACTCTTTTAAGTTTATTTCATGATGATGATGATTTGAATACTAAAATGCACTTAATATTTGATGTATTAATTGGCTTCGCAAGCCCTAGTCGTACACTCTAATTTAGGAACTCATTTAATAATACCAAGAAAACAAGTAATATTAAATAGGAGTGTGTTAAATATAATATGTAGTTGTATAATTACGACACGGCAGATTAGTGCCACACGATGGCACGTGCTAAGCTATCCGTAATCAGTAAGGCTAGCATAACATAGAAATATAATAGTTATTTATGATACAAGTGAGAAAAGCCTACATTTCAACATGCATATTATACAACATTTCACAATGCATTATGCGAGGAAAATCAGATTATTTCAGCAGTATCAACCATGCCGTGCGGAAAAATACCTACTATGAAAATTCACTCCCACACATGTGCGGAAAAAATCACTTTCTGTAGGTACCTACGTTTACCCTTAAAAAGAGCACTTTCTGAGCATAATTATGCATTGTAATGGACATTTAGAATACTACGAAGAAGTCCTAGGTTCAATTCTTAACCATGACAATGAGATTCTGTTGAATAAGCACGTAACTAATCCCTATCATTAAAAACGCCAGGAGCAATAATTTCAGGACCAAACTGAAGGCACTATTAATTAAATTTTTTGTTTCTAACCATCAGTAGGTACCTACGTATATTTATAATTTGCAATAGCAAAGGGATTTTGAAAAGATTACATTTGTCACCGCCTTAACTCTTCCTGTTTTTTTCCTGTGGGTGTCTTCAAAGTCAACTAAGTTATGTTATGTTACTTTTTATATGTATAGTTTATATATGTCGTTTTTTATGAGTGTATTTTTTGATGCTAGTATTAATGATTGCGAATTCGGTACCATTGTTTGTATTATTTTCCCGTTTTTACCTGTAAGTTTATTTAAGTGATTAAATAAATTGAAATTGAAGTGTCACTGGCCATTTAGTTAATGAACATTGATGATTGAGTGCTGCATTATTATATTGGACATACTAACGCGATCGCCAATCCGCTTGACCAGCGTGGCGATTATGGGCATACTTCCTAATATGTCCATACATACGCGTAGGTAATGGAGTCGCCTAAATGCAGCAGTAAGCTGAAATAGGCTGATTATGATGATGATGATTTCAATTTATCTTTAAATATGTATAAGTTTTCAATGACCTAAGAGTTTCAATGTCATAAACCGGTATACGACGAAGTGACTTTGCTAACATTGTCATGTCAGTTAAATACAGGCGTATTAGGACTTTGACTCTAGGCACGACTAAAATTAGTTATTAATATCATAATTTTAAACAGCGCCAGACTTTATCAAACCATGATAGTCCTAATGAAGTAATAACTTACAAATACAGAGATAACCGCGCTGCAGTACCACAGACCTTTCCGTACCAAGCCGTTGCGACAGAGAATCTCGATAAATCAGACCGTATAAATATATATTACACGTACGAGATGAACTCTTTTGTGTATATAATTACCACATTCACGAACGTTAGTATAAACGTGTGTACTCGTGTGTTGTTGCTAGTGATAAGTGCGAGTGTGTATCAAGGGTTTGTGCTAGTGGAAGTATTTTTGAATAGTTACAATTTGGTGTATCCGCCATACTTGGCGAAGCCGATTAGTAAAGGGCAGTGTTATGTGTCAAGTTTAGCTGGCGGTGCTGTGACGATAGTCGCTACAAAGGTGGGTTACTTCTACTTTTATTGGAGAAACAACAGTTGCAGGTACAGTCACGTCATATTTCAGAACGTATAAATGCATCATCATCATCATCAGCCTATGATAGTCCACTGCTGGACGTAGGCCTCTCCTATTGACTAGGTACGCGTATAAACGCATTAGGAGGTAAATGCCCATAATCGCCACGCTGGGCAAGCGGATTGGCGATCGCAGCCGTGTGGTGACGGCAGTAAGAATACATTTGTCACCACCCCAACTCCTCCTGCGGGTGTCATAAGAGTCGACTAAGGGATTGAAGTGTCACTGACCATTCTTTGATAGAAGATTGATGATGGGCAGCAGCGTCATCATAGTGGATAAATGCATATAATAAGGTAATTTTAAATTAGGCAGGCTTGGACAAAAATATGTGAATGTATAAAGATATAATAGGTACAAGCCAAAGTAGGACGTTTTTGCAAAATACATAATACAGTTTTTGTAACGTCTTCTCAAGCTATGAATGGTACAAACATGAAATTGGTATATTGGCCGGTGGTATCAGTACCAATACCAAATTGCCGTAAAACTGCAATGTGGTAACAGTTTAGTTAGAAACTGTAACAGTTGGGGCGATTTTTATCATTCGAAAGATTTTAGTAGACTAGGAGTGCCAGAAATCATTTTAGATTGCGTGATTACTTTGACTATTCAATTTATTAATCGAATAAGGTAAATGTTCCATGTCCTTGCCATAAGCTGGCGGGTATGAAGAAACGTTAAGGTTTGCGTGATTTACCTTCTTTATCCCGCTCATACTCACATAATAATTGACGCCAACGAGAGGGACGGAAAGTAAGTTTCGCAGTTGATAAAGTCTACTCTCGCGACCAACTCATGGGAAGAACACTGATATTGAACATTGACCGCTTAGGTACTTTCGCTTGATTTGCGTGGCGTAGTTAAATTCACGAAGGCTAAGCACTACCATTCATCACTAAAACAATCACTACAGGGTTAGAATAGGTATTTAATAGTCTAAATATATATCCATTTGGCGATTATGGGCATTACCTCCTAATGCGTCTATACGTATAGTTAATAGGAGAGGCCTACGTCCAACAGTGGACTATCACAAGCTGATGATGTGATGTGATATATCCATTTCAAAACGTATGTCCATGGCACAAGGATCAAATTCGTTAATATATTTTTGGAACCCACCCATACCAACTTTTACCAGAAAAATAAAATAAAGGAATTGATGAAACCTCATAAGTTAGTTATGAGTCATAACGTTTTGCATGCCATAACAAATTGTGATCACAAGGACTTTTAAATTGTACAATGTATAAGAGGTGCACTGCTCAAGTGATCATGAAATTTATGAACCTTAAATAATGTTAAATTCCGTCAATATTGGCGTATAAATTTAAGAGCCGGATATCGACAGCTTGTCTTTGGAAGATACTAACAGAAATTGACCGTTTAGTATGAAGCGCATAAGCGGTGTCATATATCTACTACCTACTACTTACTAAACGCCCTAAACGGTCATTTTCAACTCGTACGCATGCTGTGCGATACTGTACTGAGATATGTTATTACCCTTTGTCTTCTCCGTTCTATTAGAGAGTTGAGAATATATTCCTGGATGCTTAGCCAAGTTGCCAATCGCTAGCGCTTGCTAGCGCATCGTAGTTTTCCCTCTCTGTCACTCCTTCATATTAGTGCGACAAAGAGGGAAAACTACGATGCGCTAGCAAGCGCTAGCGATTGGCATCTTGGCTAAGCACCCAGTTCACTTTTTCCAGACAACCATGCTGAACGGGTTCATGCGATGGCTCCTCCGGTTCCTAGTATCGCTGCTGGCCATCGGCGTGCGCCCGCTCACCTTCCTGCTGACGGTCCGGCGCACGCGCAAGTGCCCGCCCCCCGCGAACCCCGCCCTCTTCAAGTCCGCTACCACGCTCACTATGATGATTAGGAACAAGCAGGTGATTGAAATTGAATTATATGTGAATTTAGCGTTTCTATATGTGTACTGGTACATCTTTGATGGGGCGGTATCCATGTTACGTTAATATGTTAGACACACGACACAAAAATATTAGTAGCCTCGATGTACATTATTACATTCATTTTCGCACGTGTATCTGACGACGTTTTTCAGTACAGATGACCCTGACATGACCCGAAGTTTTGCCCTGACAAAAAATTAATCACTTCTCGCACTAACATCTACAAAAAGCACCGTCTTTACTGAAATAGTACATTACGACACAAGTGCGAAAAACATGAAATTTGAAACGAGTGGCGATGTTTTATTTTATCGACACGAGTTACGAATTTCGTTTTGCACGTGTCTCGGAAGACGTTTTTTAGTGCAGATGGCCCTCCGAAGTTTTGTACCTGACGTAAAATGACCCACTTCTCGCACTAGAGCCTACAAAAGTCACCATCTGTACTAAAAAATATATTCCTCTCGTTAGTAGTTACTAAGTGCTTTCAGTAACTTAATTTAGGTCTATGGTCTGGCTTTTATTTATTTTTTGTCGTCTTGAATAAAAAGGTTAATTGTCACGTTCTAATATAGTAAGTGAGAAGACGGTACGATAAACGAGTAGATCTCAACCATCATATTAAATAGGTCCACGGAAAGGTATACGTGTCTGTAGGAAGGAATACATGAACCTTAAATTCCACACTTTTCGATTGGCGCTACAATTTAACGATTATCATCCTGCTCTACCTAAATCAACATGCTTACGTAACTTCATGTTAATAAAGTAATTAAAGAAAGATCTCATGGGCGTCCGAGATGATTTTGCCAATTACGTAAACTACCATACCTACCTATGTAATCAAACACTTATGTAACTCTAATGGGTCCATATTGGCACTTATACAATTTTTTCTTCGAATTTTTTTACTAATACCGTTTTTTACTCATAATCATCATTACTCCGAAAATTTTATCTCATACTTTTTTTCTTACTAAAAATTATACTTCTACTTACAATGTTCATAACGATTTTTATTTCGAAATTTTATCCTCCTAAAGTCGTCAAGTAGATTAATTTCTACCCATAAAGTTATTTGATATAAATTGTTTATTTATAAACATTTTCCCATTAGGTTCACCCTGTTGTGGTATAATTCTTTTATGAATAATTCTATATGACATAAACTATGTAGTCATAATGGGCTTTATGCAGAAACTGTTGTGGCATACTCAACTTTAGCATATTTCGTTGTGGCAGATTTCGAGTTGTTCGAATATTATTCGAGCATAATTTCGATGCTCCTATTTATTATGTGGCATAATCTGGATGTGCATAAAAAGTATCGGCATAGTTTGTTTTAGCATAACAGAGAAGGAATAATTACAATACAACCTCTCAATATAATCGAGGTAGTAGTAATATACTGTACGTTACTTACTGTGTTACTGAGCTGAGTACTTTCTAGGTTGTTAAAAAAAAATAACCTCGAAGACTAAGGCGGGAGCTAACCTATCCGAGTCGGATCTGCCCCGGAAGGTTTTGTTCGCTCGCTTCGCTCGCTCACTGCAGAAATTTTCACCCTCACAACAAATTCTGCTTGACGAAAAATGCAAGTTTCGAACATGTGGCTATTTATGCCCAAAAAAATATGCAAATCTAATTTCTGTCTTATAACATTCGGCGTAAATAATGATATGCCAAGATATTTTCTGACAAAATAATGTTTGAAATATTGTTATTTATGCCAAGTGATGTTTCTGCCTCATTAAGATGATGCCAAAATAGATTGTGCCAAGTCTGTTATGTCCTAAGAGTTTCGGACAAAAAAAAAGTTATGCCAGATAGAGAGAACCCGTTTAGTACAGACAGTACTCTGCCACAACCTGATTTGTGCAGGTAGCTAGTGTTTACAGTCATAGTACGATTTATATTTAATTAAACAAAAATAATTCATACATAAAACCAGTACAGAAAAAAATAAATATAACATTAGAGTATATAACATAAAATAAGTATAGTGAAAAATTATATAAACATAAAAAATAGTACTAAAAATATGTATGAAAAACAACATTATGAACATAAATAATCCTAAGTAATGATAATTATGAACAAAGATTACTTCTAAATACCGATCATTATGATGTTAAATTTTATAAGAAAAATTTTCGGAGTTCCAATAATCTAAGTTGCAATTTTATAAATACTTTGGCGCACCCAACTCTAATATTTGTACTATGTACATAGATATCTACTACTCTACCAAAAACGAAATCTAAATGATAGCGTTAGGATTACTCAAATTAAATTCAAAGATAGCCTAATGACCGCTATATAAGACGGTTAAAGTATTTTTATACATCTTTTGTAAGTAGGTACATACAGACAACTAATTGGCTGCCTAGAGCAACTGGGAACTATGACACAGTGTTTTTATAAGTCAGATTCTAAGACCACTATCATTTCGACATGGTTATAGAGTGGCCTAGGATTCCAGTTAGTTGAGTGTACTTCAATGATTTTAAGAACTAATAAAAATTCCAGATCACGTCAGAAGAAGTGGTAACGGCGTACATAGAGAGATGCAAAGAAGCCAACCCATACCTCAACGCTGTGGTGGAGCCTCGGTACGAACAGGCTCTCAGGGAAGCACGAAGCATCGACAAGATGATCGCCTCCACGGACCGATCGCCGGAGGAGTTGGCGAAAGAGTATCCGCTGTTGGGCGTACCCATGACAGTTAAGGAGAGCATTGCTGTTGAAGGTATGTGGGGTTGGAAGTATAATATCCATAATCTATAAACCTGCAATATGTGCCGGTGTAAAATACAAGACATGCAGTTTTGCAAGCGTTATTTTTAACTTCTTAGTCTTCTTACTCGTACCGTCGGATGTCAAACAAGTGGCTTATGATGGTCCCGTTTTATCCATTTATCGTGCTACGCGTTATTTTCGCACTTGCATACATACTTATTAGAACCTGACGGGACCAACGACAAACGATTAAACACGGTACTATCATAAGTAGGGTTAGGATTTTGGTGGCATTTATTGAACATAGAGCAGTGGAGTCGATGTTACAAACATTTTTAACTTGAATAAATGATTAACTTATAAAATAATAACGAAATAGTGTTCATTTCAAGCTGAATTTATCAAGGAATTTAAATAAATAACATGAATTTTATTTATGAGAAAGTAGAAAAATATTAATTTTCAACTAAAAATGTTGGTAAATGAGAAAAATGATTTAATTAATTTTTAAGATTTTAGTTCTTTCGATGACCGTAACTATTATAAAATAATCATAAGCTATATTACAAAGAATGATTGAACTTCAATTCATAGGTAGTCAAATATTAAAAATGAGATTATTTAGTACTTAATATTGGCGAAACCCTGTTTAAAAGAATGTATTTATTTATTATTTCTGATTAATTAATTATTCAATCAATCATAAAAAACATAAACAACGACTCCACTGTTCTCTGTCCACCTAATGCCACCAAAATTCCTAACCCTAATCATAAGCCTCTGCAGAGTTGTCATCATTGATAATTTTAAATCATCATCGTCAGCCCGCTCTACCCGCTCTCTCTCCCGGGGAACCTGATGGAACTTCTTCCATTTTGGGTGAAATTAATGTTCATTGGTTTTTCTGAGGTTTAGCTCTTGTTGTTTCTGGCTCTTGAGGTTTTCTCTTCAGTGACTAACTCCCAACGCTTGGAGATGTTTCTGAACGCAATCCAATCACTGGAGCTTAGACCACGCTTGACCACGGCATCTGTCTGGTTTACCTAGCAGTAATTTAAACGGAGTTCGACCGCATTACGTGTCGGGCCCAGCGTAAGCAGCCTATTTGCCACCACCTTGAGAGTTGGCTTATGATGTTTCCAATTTTACCGTGTTATATAATTGACTGTATTAATTACACAATAAACAGTGATAGGCTTTGAGTATTTAGACTCAAAGATGACAGGAGTCTTTCTCGCTCGATTATATTGCTTCACTCTTGTGCTAAAGGCGCTGGACTAGTGATCGAAACTATGGGTGCAAAACTTTAACAAAACATCAAAATTGACATATAGAAACAATTTAGCCAAGAAAAATACGAATATTATTACAAAATCTCCAATTTTATTGCCTATCTCGGAATCTTGAACTAGTTTACAATGTTGGGGTAAATAGTGTATATTTTGTGAATGTATTGTGCTCTGTCATGTCCACTTGACAAGTTTTGTTAAAGTTTTGCACCTAAACTTCCGATCACTACGCTGAACGCTCGACACTTATGCCGCGGCCACGACATTGGTCTAAGGCGACCGGCTTAGCGGAAAACCATACGTGCGAGAGGGACTATCCAAGTGTCCATATCGGCATCCCGCTCCAACTCATGGATTCGCTCGCCACTGGTCGCCTTAGACCAATGTCATGGCGGGCCTTAAGGCCTAAAAACATTTAAAAATATTTCCAGGCATGAGCAACGACTGCGGAACGGTCCGGCCAAGTCGAGTCCCAGCCACCAAAGACGCCGCCATTGTCAGCCTAGCGCGCGCCGCGGGTGCCATACCTATCGCCGTGACCAACACCCCACAGCTCTGCATGAACTGGGAGACGTACAACAACGTTACTGGGGTAACGATGAACCCTTACGATCAGAAGAGGACTACTGGAGGCTCATCGGGTGGAGAGGTAAGGAATATAGCATCATATTTTGTCTAGTTCTTGTCGAGAAGTTTTTGTCTCTCTTGGAATTAATTGAGGAGTTGAGGAGTACCTATAGGTAGATTGGAGAACCTTTTGCATTGAGCTCCACCGCGCTTCGTAAATTTGTAAAAGGAAAGGGTAACCTATAGGTAATCAATTTACATTTTGATCTACACAATAAGATATGTGGTTGTCAAAATAAAAAGCAAACTAGTTTTAAGATATTTCGGTCCAGGTCTTATTAAAAAATCTAAGCAAGTTTTCTGTGTCTAAACACCGGTCTTTACGGACGCCCTATTTACGGCACCTACCTCAGAACTTTAGCGTTTAGTCGTGGCTATATCCCAATCCAAAATCTAAATTAGGTATCTACGCATATACGTTTATAGGTACGTATATACCTAAGTTTAGATATAAATGTGTGGCGCAACATCATGTAGACAAATATTTAACGCCCGATTCTTTAATTTCATAATTATTTATTCTTAAACTGCCTCCAATAACTTTTGCGGCTAATACATGTCATTGGTCTGTGGGCTGGGCATTTCTCAGAGCGGAAACGGACATCTCATTCATCTGGTCACGTTTTTTGGAAGTGACTGCAATTTTTGATACCATTTTCGGTCGTCAGATACAGCACCCGCTTCTCTATAAGACAACCAAAACCAACCTCAAATCATTCAGCCACTTCCAAAAAAACGCGACCAGATGAATGAGATGTCCGTTTACGCTCTGAGAAATGCCCGGCTAATATTACATATCCCGGCGACATAACACAGTTTACATACATGTACAAGTGCATATACTACTTATTTACATTGCAGGCAGCTTTGATCTCATCGGCAGCATCCGTAATTGGCGTTGGCTCTGATATCGCGGGCTCGCTCAGATTGCCCCCTATGTTCTGTGGCATCTTCGGACACAAGCCTACTCCCAAATTACTTTCTATTGAAGGTAAGTCAGCATGACAGAAAGCATGGCCTAGCTAGTACGTCGTACGTAATATAATCTTACGGCCCTAAGTCTATTGTCTTGCTTTTGGATTTGAAACCCTGACTTATTTAATTTATTTTATAGCTTTATAAAATGCCTCTGGACTACTCTGGAGCCTATTTCTCGAAAGCTTGTAACTTGTAATACAAGCAGAAAACCTTATCTGATTAATAGTGTTAAAAAGAGACTTCCACGTGTGTTACAAGTTACAAGCTTTCCAGTAAGATATTTTGTCTAATATTTTTTTAAAGTTATTGGGAAGCCGCCATGATACCTAAATAATTGGAATAAAATCCGTTAAAATAGTTTTTAAAAATCCATTTACTCAATAATATGAAGAATCGCATGTTGTACAATCATTCTAATATTAAATTAAAAGATGTTGTAAAACTGGCACAGGCACGATAAGCATAAAACTGCGCTACTTTCACTACCGTCATTGATTTAGAATATATAAGTGGATCCCCAAACAGCTCAAAAAAATGGCCCCAAAAAATGGGCTGCAGAAGTAAATATTGCGGTCCTTTTGCTCCGCTATTCAGTTCTGACAGTTGACATTTGGTCACCTTACGTTATAGCATCATTATTCCACACATAAAAAGTTTCTACTATTTTGCGGTGTTGTTCGCAAATTTGACACTTATTGCTCACTGGACAAATTTTTTTATTCTTTGAGTTTTTTTATTATAGTTTATTGTAAGTGAGCGTTATTAGCTTCAACTGAAACATGATAGAAATGACTTTTAGTGCCACTTTTCTTGGTTTTTTTGTTTGGCTCTGTGCGTCCATTTATTATTTAATATTGTCATTGACTACCGTAAATGCTTTGTTTATTACAACGCCCTCTAGCCTATATTTTATGAAATTGTCAAAATATGTATTTTAACGCCATCTAGTGACAAGTAGTCAAACCGATGTGACAACAAGTAAACTTCCCATAAGTACGCTATGACAACAATAGTTTCACTATCGCACGATAGGTGGCGCGAAAATAACAATAATAAAAATGAAGATATTTTGTATTTTCTTATTTCCTATCGTCAGGTCATATTCCTGACTGCCTCGACTCAGACTTCGAAGAATACTTCGCTTTGGGACCTCTATGCCGATACGCGGAAGACCTCACTTTACTTTTGAAGGTTTTGAAACAACCTGGCGGACCTGATGTGCATTTGGATAAACCAGTTAGTATTTACTTACCTACTTCTTTATTTAGGTTTAAATTGTGGAAAACTTAAAATATTGCTGGTTTACAGTACACGCAGTACAGTTATCAATAATAATTTTGTTAGTAATTTTGATGATCTGTCTCTAGCACTCCAACGAAGGTGTTAAGTTGTGATAGAGACAAATTCTCTAAATTTTGGTACGAGTTTCGATGTTCAAGGTAGGTACTATATTATATACGTACCGAACATGTGCTAATAGCTAGTTTCTTAATTTAAGCATTTTTTTCAGGTGGATGTCTCCAAGCTGAAGTTCTATTACATGGAAGGCGACAACAGTAACGTCACTGATAAAATTGGGCGTGACGTCAAAAATGCGATGGAGAAAGCCAAAGCACATATCAAAAATACATACAATATTGAAGTCAAAGAGGTAGGTACTCCTTTACTTTATTACCTGAAAACATGAATGTCCTAGTTTTCGATAATTGTTAATAATAGCTACATTTTATAGTTACCTAGTCAATGATCACGGAAAACCCTAATTAATTTTCTGATAGTAAAACGCAACTCTCGACGCTTTCGTTAGATGACGATCTATGCTTGAAATAAATATTTATATTGTAAGAGATTTGAGTCAATTATTAAAAAAAATTGGTGTCTATTTTATCATCGGTCAGATTTTTTTTATCTAAATTATTATATCATTAGGTAATATGCCTACCCGCATAAATTTTGCTTACAACACCTCGGGCGTTGCTGAACTTAGGTAATCCTTAATTTGGGGGTAGGCTTAATTAGTAGTAGGCTTCTTAAATAAATACATATCAGTCCTCATTGTTTCTTTCAGCTCAAGATCAAAAACATCGAGCACATGTGGGAGATCAGTATCCGGGTCCTAATGAACATCAGACACGTCAGGAACATATACACGGACCCTGAGAAACGGGACCAATGGGTGTCAGTATGGCCGGAGGTTCTGAAGAAAATGGTCGGTCTGTCAGACCACAACTTCACTTGTGTGGCGTATGGACCGCTGCAGAAATTCTTCGATTCATTACCAAAGAGCTATTATGCGAAACTGCTGAGGATTTTTGAGGAGGTTAAGCAAGATTTTGAGGTGAGTTATTCGTGGTATTACGGGGACAATAATTACTTTGTTATAAGTATTATCCTTTTTCCATAATATATCTAGCTTTCGGTGAAACACGCATGCGTACGAATATTGTCTATAGAAAATTGGTTGTTTAGTATGTATGACACCACGTCACATCAATTCCGCATCCTACTAATATAAATATATTTATTTAGTATATATTTTGCATATTACAACCGGTGCTCCATCAATTGCTTATTATGAAAGTTTCTGTAGGTTTTAAAACTAACACACTACATAAACAGCGTTCGCGGTTCTTTTTAGGGTTACGTAGCCATAATGGTAAAATGGAACCCTTATAGTTTCGCCATGTCCGTCTGGCCGCCTGTCCGTCTGTCTGTCTGTCCGTGGCATAGCTCAGTTAATGAAAAACAATCATAAGTAGTGGGATTATAGAATATTTTAATACAAAACTATTTCGAACATAATCAGCCCAGCCGATTTTTGAGTTTTGAATAACTACGGAACCCTACACTGAGCATGGCCCGATATGCTCTTGGCCGGTTTTTTTATCTATCTACATATTTTTATATTGTATTATTTGGCAATACGTTAAAAATTCAGTTTAGGTATGAGCAAGAAAATGTACACTTTACATCTGTTTTTTTTTTTTCAGAAATCGCTAGGGGACGACGCCGTCCTAATATACCCATCATACCCCTACCCAGCCCATCTACACTACAGAGTGTACTACAAATTCCTCAACTGCGGGTACCTGACCATCTTCAACGCCCTAGGGCTCCCGGTTACAGCCTGCCCTATGGGTCTCACCGACAAGGGTCTTCCTGTGGGTCTGCAACTAGTGGCTAACAAGTGCAATGACCATTTGACGATAGCAGTAGCCAAGGAGTTTGAAAAGGCCTTCGGGGGTTGGGTACCGCCTAATAAAGAACCTGTCAGTGTATAGTTAAGTAAATCATCATCACGTCATCTCGGCCTCTTATGGTCAGTGACACTTTAATCACCGAGTCGACTAGCTCTTACGACACCCAGTGGGAAGAGTTGGGATAGTGACAAACGTATGTGTAGTTAAGTAAATAAGAGATTTGTAGGATGAGATTATATATAGACAGCTGGGCTATATTACCTACTTATCAATCTAGTGTAAATGGGAGTTTTCCAAAAAAAACCGGAAAAGCTGATTCTCCCAGATCTGGACCTGGATGCTTAGCCAAGTTGCCAGTCGCTAACGCTTAGTAGCGTATCGTAGTTTTCCCTCTCTGTCACTCTTTCATATTAGTGCGACCAAGACAGTTAGCTACCTTTCGTTTACGATTGACGATCAAGCGTTAGCGATTGGCAACTTGTCTAAGCACCCTGCTTTAGCTATATTCGAAGATCTGATTCGATCTAGATAGGCAAAAAAAATGTGCTAAAAATAATCTATTACGTCACGTTTTCTGCATGAAATTAGGTACTTACTACGAGCGTCGCGTAACGGAAACTCAATTTTAGTATGAAAATTGTGGAGCATTTTTTTTAAATTAGGTACCTAGATCGAATCAGCTCGTGACTGTGATTCGAATGAGCCCTAGGAGCTACGGCCCTACCGCGAAAAACAAAATTCGTAAATTTCGAGAAATTGTCTCTCTCACTCTAATGACGCCTTCGTTAATCGTTTGAGTGACAGAGAAAAATCGTCGATATTTACGAATTTCGATTTTCGCGGTAGTAGGCCTGAGCTAACGCTCAGTAGCATAAATCGTAGTTATCCCTCTCTGTCACTCTTTCATATTAGTGCGATAGAGTCAGTTAGTTGCCTATCGTTCACGATTGACGATTGAGCGTTAGCGATTAGTAACTTGTTCAAGCACCCAGAAGAATCAGGTTTTCGGAACTCCCAAATATCTTGCAATTTTTGCTGAGCTATGGCAACCTGCAAAGTGGGACGTTACTAACCGCTTAATATAAACTTGTGAACTTGTGTTGAATTGAACTGAATTGAATTGAATTGAATTGTGCACAAAATTGCCACCAAAAACAATAAAATTGTGCTATTGTGCTGCAGTGGGCAGGACATAGCGCTGTAAATAACACCGGGCATATGTCCGCGCAGCATCTTTCACAAATTCGAATATAATAATAGCCAATCACAATTGACGGACCAATCACAACTATTTTTAAATAACGGGATGTTTATATCTATAAATACAACAACATTTCAGAACCATTTTTTTAAAACGCAATTTTGTTCCACCTGGGTATAACATTTCCGTGTTTTATTACACTGATCAGTGCTTAAGACATACGAAGGATTAAGTCTTAAATGTAAAGGTTTCTACTCAGTGCCGGATTTACCAGTAGGCCAAGTAGGCCATGGCCTAGAGCGGCAGATTTTAGGGGCGGCAGATTTGGCAGATTTTTTTTTGCGTCAATAAAATAATTTGGTAGATTTTACAAGCGGCAGATTAGAAGCGAACTTTTTTAAACTTCGGCCGTGGCGGCAGAATTATACAGGGTGGAAGGGAACGACCATTAAGATTAACATTCAGTAACAGTACTAACATCGAAATATCTATTTTAAAAATATATTCCCTCATACAAAGTGAGTAATTTAGCAGAGTTCAATAGCATGAAAAAGTCAATTTTAACCAACATACTCGTACTGTGACTGATACAGTGGTAGATTAAAGTTTATACGAAGAGACTGGGGTTGTGCCTTATATGAAAATTAATAACTATATGCGACTCTACTCTACCCTTACCACACAAACTCTAGAAAGCGGTCCTTGAATTTGGAAAATGAAGAAGGTCTAACAAAAATTTTAAATCAGTCTGAGCATAATTAAATAATTTAATAAATTTCAACTGGGTTTTTATAATTTATTTCATTTTGTTTACTATGCTCACTCGCAAACAAGAAATCAAACAATATATTCATTTAAACTTTCATGATTATTGATTATCATTATCACCTACGAACAAATAAAACATGGAAGCCGCATGCCATACTAAATTGCCTTTCAAAAACGTGTTCGATGCATCACGGCAATGAATTTGAATATCAACCTATAAAAACTTAACCCGCCATTTAAAAATAGTTGTGATTGGTCCATCGAAGTTTTGATTGGAGATATTCAATAAACATTTGTCAAAGATGTTGCGCCGAAATATGCGCGGTGTCACGAAAAGCGCTATGTCTTGCCCATCTTGGCACAATTGAACAATTGGTTTTGGGGGCATTTTTGAGCTGGCGTTAGACGTCCGTGTTATATATGGTCGCAGATTATCACTCATATTTCAATGACAAACGGGTCTTAATCGTGTAAGGGTAGTTCGAAAAACCCGCGCAGCTCGAAGGTTGATACATTTTCTCGCCAGTCTGCCTGCGACCACGGGTGTAACGTCATGCCCGAAACGTCAGGATAAAAATAAACGTACGTTTATGCGATTAGGAACCGTTTGTCATTAAAATATGAAATCAATCAATATTACAATAAAACCACAAGTCAATATTATTTGGCTTAAGTTATCTGATAATTAACAATTACAGAAAACAACCTTTAGTTCCACATTGTAGCCATGTTTGTTAGCTCATGGCTGGCTTTCAATTGAGATAAATATTTCTGATTCGAAGCTGACTACAAAATGGTAATTATTTAGCCCCACCTTGTAGCCTGGTTTGGTAGCTGGCTTTTAAATGAGAAAAATATTCCTGATTCGAAGCTGGCAATGAAACGGGAATTCTGAAATCGTAGGAAATTTTCTTGCGACCAAAAAGAATAAGAATTTTAATGAATGCTTTTGAAATTACTGGTTCTCAATCTTCAATAGAAATAATTTACGAAATGATCAAATCAGCGTCGCACATTGTAAGATAAGAAAATCGTTCCCATTTGGTAGCTGGCCACAAGATAGGAAAACACGTTTCTCATGTCGTACCTAGCTACCAAATATGATTACCAGATGGAAAAATTGTTACAATTTGAAAACCTATTAATGTAATGGAATTTAAAAAGTGCGTTTCAGTGCTTTTTTCTTTGCAAACTGGCAAACTGCCCTTATGATATAATTCTGTATTTCGATGAAATTAGCTTAACAACACCTCAGTAAGGTGAAAAAGTGGATACTTGACATTGTAACTGACTCTGCCAACAAATGCTCTGAAAATAATAATGAAGTCTCGAAAGGTGGCATTACCTTAGATATGATCCTAAGCTACATATATTGGTTGGTTACCCGCAAACACCCACAGCGGCCACAACCTACTGTTAAGCTAATAATACCAACCTTACTGAGGTGAAAAAGTGGATACATGACTTTGTAACTGACTGTACCTACTTTAGTAGGCGATTGTTCACCTAATATGGCCGGCATATTTAAGCCGTTTTAAGTGCCCTTATATTCCGCCCTTACATTTTTAATACGCATTCAAAGTAAATGTAGTACCTACATTGCATACATTGCAGTTTGGA
The DNA here is from genome assembly GCA_025490895.1 of Thaumatotibia leucotreta. NCBI lineage: Eukaryota > Metazoa > Arthropoda > Insecta > Lepidoptera > Tortricidae > Thaumatotibia > Thaumatotibia leucotreta. Next base: position 76,309 of record JALPQI010001574.1, on the reverse strand, counting down.
AAATGCCTGACACTAAGATTAAACGCCAGCTACTTCCTACGACCTACCAACTTCCTACGACTTAGAAATCCCGTTTCATTGCCAGCTTCGAATCAGGAATATTCTTCTCATTGAAAGCCAGCTACCAAACCAGGCTACAAGATGGGACCAAAGAATTGCCATTTTGTAGTCTACTTCGAATCAGGAATATTTTTCTCCATGGAAGTCAGATATGAGCTACCAAACTTGGCAACAAGATGGGACTAAAAATTTGTTTTCCATAATTGTTAATTATCAGATAACTTTAAAGCCAAATAATAATGTTTTCTGGTTATATTGTAATATTGATTGATTTCTTGTTTGCGAGCGAGCGTTTTAAAAGTAATTTTAATTAACTAAAAAAACGGAGTTGAATTATGGTCACACTGATTTTTAATTTTTGATTGTTTTTTATTTTCCCAATTTACGGACCGATATCTAGAGTTTGTGTGGTAAGGGTAGAGTAGAGTCGTATATTATTATTAATTTCCATACAAAGTACAACCCCAGTCTCTTCGCATAAACTCTAATCTACCACTGTATCTGTCACTGTATGCTGCCGAAGTGTCCAAGTGACCTAAATGACTAATGTACGAAGCTTTTTTTCGTTTCGACTTTCTTCGTAATTTTCCTAACAAATTATTCAATGGCACAGTGGATAGGGGCGGCAAAATATAAATGGCCTACAGGCGGCAAATTTCTAAATCCGGCACTGTTTCTACTGTGATAAGTCATTACAATTATTACTCTATATAAAGTAAGAAAACAAAATGTACCTAGTAAATACAATGGTGCTAATTTACTGCGCCTTTAATAAGCAATTTTACGTCCCTGTCCAAAAAAATATGGCACTTAAAATATTCTGTACATTTTGTAGAAAATTAACCATTCACTTTCGAATAGGTAATTTGCACTGACGATACAAATGTAATATTACGTTATTGCTTAGATGTGAGAATTTCAAATTAAACCGAATTTTACTACTGTAAAAGATCTGACTTAAATTATATTGTATAAAAATATTATAATATTTAAGGTTCTTTCTGTGGGTGTAGTGCAGACTGTAGGGATACTTTTAAGCACTAGAAATTGCATAGATACAGTTAAGTATAATTAACAAATATGATAATGGGACATTATTGTCATTAAAATATCCGTGCAATTTTACACCCTAATGTAGTATAGTCAGACAAGAAAGGGTAGTCTACAACTTTTTATTTCTTTTGTAAGTTATTAACCTAAAACTGTTAGACCACATTTTTTGCTGATTATACTGAATGCTATTTTTTAATAAGTTTTCATAATGAATTCGAATTTTCGAATAAATTTTATTCTAAATCATTTAGTTTTATTTTATCACATAATTTTAGGCGATTTTTAAAAATAACATTAGTTTCCTTTCATAAATCATAGCCTATACTATATTTATTTAGAATATTTTTCCTTCATTTCGAATAGTCTTGGGTTGATGGCAGAACTAGATAATGGATCAGGATGCTTAGCCAAGTTGCCAATCGCTAGCGCTTGGTATCGTATCGTAGTTTTCCCTCTCTGTCACTCTTGCATATTAGTGCGACAAAGACAGTTAGCTGCCTTTCGCATACGAATCTTACGATTGACGTTTAAGCGCTAGCGATTGGCAACTTGGCTAAGCACCCAGTAAATTCAGTAATGGCGGCTACCGTAAAACCATTCGACTATAGTCCAAACGCACCCAACAATGTTAAAAAACATAATCGATTATGTTCTTAGGTAAAATTGTTATATTAATCGTGCTATTCATAGGCAAAAACTCCTCATTCATAATTTAAAAAAAACTTTCGATAAAGTCTAATAGTATTTTATGCAACAGTTGTTTAAGAGAGGTCAAAAAAGGCGAGTGGCGTAAGTAACAATTTGAGGCGAAGCCGAAAATTGTTAATAAAGACGCCACGAGTATTTTTTGACTCTGTTAAACAACGTTGCATACATTACTTTTTCTACGACTAAGGATTATATTAATCACAAATAAAACACAGTTTGTTATATGAAAATATACTTTAATTATTATACATTTAATTCATTTATGGAAATATATTGGAAGGAAGAATCATGTACTTTTTGCAGATATGGTAATATTTCCCTGTTATTTTAAAAGTGCGATCAATCCGGTTCTTGGTGTTCATTATATGAACCACTAGCGTTTCCTGGGCATCAATAATATTGATATTTTTTAAATCGTGTAACTCTTGCCGGCGACAAGCCCCCATTATTCCAAAAAATACAGCCACCTGTAACAAGAAATAGGAATCTAGGTGTTAAAAATCCTTGCAATGTAATTAAATACAATATTTGCATACACAGAATACCTAAATAACATAATTAACCGAATATACTAGTGCATTAATAAAACAACAAAATATGTAACTATATATTTACCTTGTTGAACAGATGATCAGTGCCGGATTTAGAAATTTGCCGCCTGTAGGCCATTTATATTTTGCCGCCCCTATCCACTGTGCCATTGAATAATTTGTTAGGAAAATTACGAAGAAAGTCGAAACGAAAAAAAGCTTCGTACATTAGTCATTTAGGTCACTTGGACACTTCGGCAGCATACAGTGACAGATACAGTGGTAGATTAGAGTTTATGCGAAGAGACTGGGGTTGTACTTTGTATGGAAATTAATAATAATATACGACTCTACTCTACCCTTACCACACAAACTCTAGATATCGGTCCGTAAATTGGGAAAATAAAAAACAATCAAAAATTAAAAATCAGTGTGACCATAATTCAACTCCGTTTTTTTAGTTAATTAAAATTACTTTTAAAACGCTCGCTCGCAAACAAGAAATCAATCAATATTACAATATAACCAGAAAACATTATTATTTGGCTTTAAAGTTATCTGATAATTAACAATTATGGAAAACAAATTTTTAGTCCCATCTTGTTGCCAAGTTTGGTAGCTCATATCTGACTTCCATGGAGAAAAATATTCCTGATTCGAAGTAGACTACAAAATGGCAATTCTTTGGTCCCATCTTGTAGCCTGGTTTGGTAGCTGGCTTTCAATGAGAAGAATATTCCTGATTCGAAGCTGGCAATGAAACGGGATTTCTAAGTCGTAGGAAGTTGGTAGGTCGTAGGAAGTAGCTGGCGTTTAATCTTAGTGTCAGGCATTTTCCAAACTGCAATGTATGCAATGTAGGTACTACATTTACTTTGAATGCGTATTAAAAATGTAAGGGCGGAATATAAGGGCACTTAAAACGGCTTAAATATGCCGGCCATATTAGGTGAACAATCGCCTACTAAAGTAGGTACAGTCAGTTACAAAGTCATGTATCCACTTTTTCACCTCAGTAAGGTTGGTATTATTAGCTTAACAGTAGGTTGTGGCCGCTGTGGGTGTTTGCGGGTAACCAACCAATATATGTAGCTTAGGATCATATCTAAGGTAATGCCACCTTTCGAGACTTCATTATTATTTTCAGAGCATTTGTTGGCAGAGTCAGTTACAATGTCAAGTATCCACTTTTTCACCTTACTGAGGTGTTGTTAAGCTAATTTCATCGAAATACAGAATTATATCATAAGGGCAGTTTGCCAGTTTGCAAAGAAAAAAGCACTGAAACGCACTTTTTAAATTCCATTACATTAATAGGTTTTCAAATTGTAACAATTTTTCCATCTGGTAATCATATTTGGTAGCTAGGTACGACATGAGAAACGTGTTTTCCTATCTTGTGGCCAGCTACCAAATGGGAACGATTTTCTTATCTTACAATGTGCGACGCTGATTTGATCATTTCGTAAATTATTTCTATTGAAGATTGAGAACCAGTAATTTCAAAAGCATTCATTAAAATTCTTATTCTTTTTGGTCGCAAGAAAATTTCCTACGATTTCAGAATTCCCGTTTCATTGCCAGCTTCGAATCAGGAATATTTTTCTCATTTAAAAGCCAGCTACCAAACCAGGCTACAAGGTGGGGCTAAATAATTACCATTTTGTAGTCAGCTTCGAATCAGAAATATTTATCTCAATTGAAAGCCAGCCATGAGCTAACAAACATGGCTACAATGTGGAACTAAAGGTTGTTTTCTGTAATTGTTAATTATCAGATAACTTAAGCCAAATAATATTGACTTGTGGTTTTATTGTAATATTGATTGATTTCATATTTTAATGACAAACGGTTCCTAATCGCATAAACGTACGTTTATTTTTATCCTGACGTTTCGGGCATGACGTTACACCCGTGGTCGCAGGCAGACTGGCGAGAAAATGTATCAACCTTCGAGCTGCGCGGGTTTTTCGAACTACCCTTACACGATTAAGACCCGTTTGTCATTGAAATATGAGTGATAATCTGCGACCATATATAACACGGACGTCTAACGCCAGCTCAAAAATGCCCCCAAAACCAATTGTTCAATTGTGCCAAGATGGGCAAGACATAGCGCTTTTCGTGACACCGCGCATATTTCGGCGCAACATCTTTGACAAATGTTTATTGAATATCTCCAATCAAAACTTCGATGGACCAATCACAACTATTTTTAAATGGCGGGTTAAGTTTTTATAGGTTGATATTCAAATTCATTGCCGTGATGCATCGAACACGTTTTTGAAAGGCAATTTAGTATGGCATGCGGCTTCCATGTTTTATTTGTTCGTAGGTGATAATGATAATCAATAATCATGAAAGTTTAAATGAATATATTGTTTGATTTCTTGTTTGCGAGTGAGCATAGTAAACAAAATGAAATAAATTATAAAAACCCAGTTGAAATTTATTAAATTATTTAATTATGCTCAGACTGATTTAAAATTTTTGTTAGACCTTCTTCATTTTCCAAATTCAAGGACCGCTTTCTAGAGTTTGTGTGGTAAGGGTAGAGTAGAGTCGCATATAGTTATTAATTTTCATATAAGGCACAACCCCAGTCTCTTCGTATAAACTTTAATCTACCACTGTATCAGTCACAGTACGAGTATGTTGGTTAAAATTGACTTTTTCATGCTATTGAACTCTGCTAAATTACTCACTTTGTATGAGGGAATATATTTTTAAAATAGATATTTCGATGTTAGTACTGTTACTGAATGTTAATCTTAATGGTCGTTCCCTTCCACCCTGTATAATTCTGCCGCCACGGCCGAAGTTTAAAAAAGTTCGCTTCTAATCTGCCGCTTGTAAAATCTACCAAATTATTTTATTGACGCAAAAAAAAATCTGCCAAATCTGCCGCCCCTAAAATCTGCCGCTCTAGGCCATGGCCTACTTGGCCTACTGGTAAATCCGGCACTGCAGATGATACCGATCAGGTGCTTGCTCAATGAATTTTTTTAATTCATCGGGTAAAAAAGTTTTCGCTTTTTTCGCCTTAAAACCTTCTGACTTTCTTTTCAATAAAGCCAGCAACTTGGCGTATTTAGATATGTCTGTCTGGTGGTATATGTTGAAAGTTACCTTGAGTTTTGAATATTCAACCCAAAGTGAAGACGGTTTGAATAATTCTATGAGGCTTTTAAAATATGCCAATAGGACATTCTCTGAGAATGACGAACTCTGGTGTTCGATTCGCCGCGCCATGAATTTCTTGTACGACTGATCGTAAAGATGCCGCGATTTTGTAGGCAACAAATTCTCAGTAACTGATTGTGCCGCCGTCGATATCTCTTCCGGTGTCAGAACCAAGTCCTCATCACAATCCATCTTATCTTATTATTATTCAATTTATTTTCTTCACTTCACAGTCCAAAAAAAGATGAAAAAAGAATTTTAAACAAATTTAAAGATTGCCGCACAAACTGAAAATAATAGTGAAAAAACAAATGATGGAATGCAATAGACACGGTAACGTTTTTTTTTTAACTGTCAGTTACTGCCTGCCAGTGACGATTCTAAAACACTTGCGTTTTTTTTCCTTACGTTGGTAGCAATTATTTTAGATACGTTATTATTTCAGACAATATGAATCCAGTTGTTTGTTAAGTTGTCAGGTTTGCGATTTGTTGTAAATTGAGTAGGTATCTCTGCTAGCAGTTGCATTTTAGCGACTTTATAAGCCTAGGGTGTTTTTGAAGAATAGAGTATATAGACTTTTCTGAAATTACGTAAGTCCTGCTTTTATATTTGTTGGCGGGACTATATAAATGACAGATAAAAGTGCCGGAGTAGAAAAAATAAGTTTGGGTAGTTTGGGACCAATGCTTATGGACCAAAGTTGGGTTGGGTGGACCATATTATACGAATATTTTACGATACCTGATCTCGTGCTGCTACGCGTAAGTGGTCTTAAGAGACCATCCATCGATTGTTAATTATTGAAGATTGGCGACGCCGATTACCTACATATTCTGGACAAAGTCAGAAACGGGTTGTGATAAATAAGTACATTGTGATGCATACAATATTTTTCATCACACTTGCCAACCAAAAAATAAGTTGAAGATATTGAACATATTGCGAAAGTACAAATCAAATTATTTATTCACTAAATATTTTGATTTGTACTTTTTAATTTTTCTCCAGTAGTCACACTACTTAATTAATTTTGGTATATGACATCTAATATTTACAAAAAATAAGTTTTAAGACATAATTTTATTAAATGACGTACTGACATTTCTATTACTCCCTAGGGAATTTCACTTTTCTATTACTTCCGCTACGCGCGCAAGCAATGGCGCGCTTAGACAGCAAGTGTGATGAAAAGGAACATTTTTGACTTCAAAACTGTCTTAGGCCAATTATTTCAGGTTTGTATTTTTAATCGCCGCACGTACCTATTAAACTATTGTTAAAAGCTTAACAATTAAATTAAAACACGCGTGCTTTAATATGCTACATATGAATCAAGACACAGGCGAGTAATAAGAGGTATTAATCTCATTACACAGCAGCAACATACTCGTAAACAACTGAACTAAACTAGCGCAGTAAATAACTGTTCTCGCACTGTATCGAGCATAGTTACAACTCCATCTGGTCTTCACCAAGGTTAATCCCTCTGTCTAGGCCGACACATGACATTGTGAGTAACGGTGGGGCTTCATCGGTTTCTCGTTTCCAATTGGCTGTAAGTACTTCGACGAATGTAATGCGCGAATGATCTCGTTCGGGCTGAAAAACAGCGCTGAAGCGTCCTTGGGGATAGCATTTTTATGATGACCACTTTAGAAATCGTACGTTCAATTAAATTATTAGAAATAATAGTTAAATATCCTCTTCCTGTAGGTCCACGATTGATTTCTGTATTTGAAGGCAATAAAATAAAATAAAAAAACAATTTCAATAAAATAAAAAAATATCGGTCGTTTTGCTTCGTTAAAAATTGTTAGAATTTTCGTTCTTCGAAATATATTTATAAACAAGATCTGTTACTTCTACAATTCTACAAGCCACGGAACTCGATTCGTTAATTCATTATTGATGTGAAGTGCCATTACGACTAAAATGCTAGTTGCTTTCTTCTTTTCCTTTTTACTTACCTTCCTTCAAAAAATATAGTTAGGTAGCTAACTTTAGGTATATAACAAAAAAAACTACGAATTTAAACGGAGTTATGTACACTTTTGTATCTAAATCATTTAAAAAAAAGTTACAGTTAGAATGCTGATTGCGATTGGATGCGTTCTTTGGTCGTCAGATAGGGCCTGCACAAGCTGGATTAGTCAAGGGTCCCGGCACGCGTGAACATTATCCTCATCCTGAGGCAGATTATTGAAAAGGCTATTGAGTTTAACAACCCCGTGTACATTGGCTTTGTAGACTTCCGCAAGGCTGTTGATACAGTGATTTGGAGCAGACTATGGAAACTACTTCTAGAAATAGGTGTACCATATCGCCTGGTGTACGTTATTCGATCACTACATGAAGAAAATACAGCTTCTGTGAGGGTGGATGGAGTGGAATTCAAAAGATTTAAAAACGCAGGCAGGAGTAAGACAAGGATGTATTCTCTCGCCAGTATTAAACACCTATTTAATATTTACATAGAATGCATAATGCGAATAGTTTTGAGAAATTGGGATAAAGACCATAGTGGGTCAGCTGTTGTTGGATTTAAGGTATGCTGATGACACTACTCTTCTGGCGACTACCGAAGAGGATATAACAAGCCTCGTCCAGCTTCTTGAATGTACCAGCATAAATCTTGGCCTCACGATTAACAAAGACAAAATGAAGATTATGATAGAGGTGAGAAGATAGGGAAGACTTAAGTACACGTGTTGGTCTACAGTGGCTCGCGACTTGGAACGAGCCCAACTTACGACGCAGACAACTCAGGACAGGCCGTCCTGGCGAATATAAAGGCTCAGTACGCCTGCGATGCCGTCAACATAGTGGAGCAGCGTGACCAATATTATATAACTGAATAGAAAAGAACTGCATACCTACACTATCGACAACCCTCACCAAAATTTCGTGGCACAATTAGGCGAGCCGACGACATTGAAAATGAAATAGAACAAGGAAGTAAATGGCGTAAAAAGATAAATACGTATAAGAAAAAGCAGCCGTAAGAGTCCAGTTATAGCACCGTGTAGTGATAAATCACATCGTTAGTATTTTCTGATTATTACTAGATTACATAGGCATCATCAATCTCCTATTTGCTCACAGTTTTAATCTTATTAATACACACGTGTGGGGGAATAGCCATGGGTTTCTTGAATCTAGTTACAATAATAAGATTATACGCTCAATGCGCAAGGTTCCACGGTCGTATATAAACGGATTTCAAAGTGTTTATGTCGGCAGTTGACAGCAGCGTATGTGTATATGGCCGATCAGGAGTCACCACACCGAGTGACTGGATTGTCGGTTTTAGTATATTAATGGTTTCGTGTCCCGATGGTTGTTCGCGCGTGATATTGTGGGAATTCGTAGTTTGTTCCTAGTTGTGTCAATGTGAATTTATATTCTAAAAGTGGTGCAGTGCCTGGTTGACAGAAGGACAATTTTCTACGCGCGAGGAACTGTGGCTCTCCGCCATCAGCAACCATGGAGTGCTGCATGTCAGAAGAAGCGAAAGAACAGAAGAGAATTAACATGGAAATAGAGAAGGCAATTAAGAAGGATAAAAGTGCAGCTAGGAGAGAACTTAAACTTCTACTGTTAGGTAAGATAAATTGGTTTCTGCTTAAGAGTGGATGCCTTAATAATGACTCAAATGCGAGGAAATTTAGGAAATATGAGCGTGGTTTAAACGGCTCTCCGGCCGGAGTTCTTCACCTTAAAATTACGCAACTTTAGTCCAGTATTACAGATTTCACAAGTTCAAATTAAGCTCGTAACTAAGCATCAAAGCGGGTGTCTTTTTTCTGTTGTCTAAGTTTTGAAGTCATTTATGATAGATGATCATCAGCAATCATTTATGATCATTGAGGACACATTGATTTCATCTAAACACTACGTTGTTACTCTTAATCCAAGATATCGATTTAGTTTTGGACCATAGTTGCGAGCTTTTGGACTATAGTTGGGTAGTTGTAAGATGCCTTTCTATAGATATTTACTAACGTTTAGGCTAGTTAGCCGTAACCTTATAAAACTAGTAAAGGTAAAATTATTTGGTTCAAATCTCGATAATGCAGTGTTCTTTGGTCATGGTCACGCACTTTTATTTCTATTTAGCTACGTGTGACATTACCCACTCAAAACATGGTTATAATATGATTATATAAAAACAATGTGAAGTTACTTATCTAACACTATACCCCTGAAGCCTATTGTACAATTTCTATTATTGTTCTTACACTTTGAAAAAAAAAAACAAATTAACTTAACGAAAACCGCTAAGACGGTTATATTCCAAATATAGTTTTTTATTATCTTTGAGAATTTTCTTATATTTTTGGAATCAAGTAAGTAGCCCAAGGCCCAAGTTATAGTGATACCAGTGCCAGTGAGGGTCGTGGCTAAAATTCGATTTTAAATTTGTGAGTTGGTGATTGGCTTTTAAGTTAAGTGAGTTTGCATGCCATTTCAAAGACTGACCTGCAGAACAGCAGAGTTCGTATGCGAACCCAACAATTTAGAAGCCCGATAGCAAAAGGTGACTAAACGCGACGGTACAAATTGTCAAAGCACACCAAAAGTGCAAAACGAACTAATTAGCAATACGCGGTATAAATACGCCGTCTGGCTGGACCATCCACTTTACGCAAAGAGAGATACAGCTTACCCTTTGGCTTTCCCAGGACTTATGTAGATGGTCATTACCATCTGGTAAAAACTGCAGACCTCTGCAGCAAGGAAAAGTGTCCTTTAATATACTTAGTCTAGACATGCTTAGTTGGTTCATAAACAAGCTCTACTCTCCTGCAGTTCAGCGTTTGGGCTCGCTTGAAACTGCACCCTTGTTTATATCACCAATATACATAATTTAAGCATTAAGTGTACACCGTCCTGAGAACTTGGTCCAATTTTTATAATATTATATGTACAGTGTTTAAATCTAATACGGGCGATCAATTAAACCAAGCATGGGATTCATTAGAGTAATCATGGATTACAAGTTTTTTTTAATCACTCTTAATTATGACCCCACAGATTTTTTTTAAGATTATCGGAGCAGCAATGTAGATACGAACATTTGTTATTGTTAATATGGCAGTTATGTCATCTGCTTTTGAAATTAGCTGTCAACGAGTGTTTAACTTGCGTATGTTGCTCTACATTGCGCACCGCATTATTTTGTATGGAAAATTTCGTTGCTCTAATTTTAAGTAAAAGCTATTTGAATGTACTTATTATGTCGTAAACTAGCACCCGTTAAGAGCTTCGCCCGTATTAGACTTACAACCTGTATTAATCACCAACAAACATTTTAGCAATTTCGGAAATTGTAATACAACAATCTTGAAGACAACACATTTCGATCGAAATTGAATATCTTTCTATTTAATCTCCAGGCTCAAAATGTTTCAAGATTAAGATGTCCTTCTCGCAACATTTACAATTATACGTAGACGACATTGTTAGATCAATTTGTAATGGATTCCTTTAACCAGGTACTGGTGAATCGGGCAAGTCAACATTCATCAAACAGATGAGAATCATCAACGGTGCCGGTTACAGCGACGACGACAAGAAAGGTTTTATCAAGAATATCTACCAGAACATCTTCATGGCGATACAGAGTATGATCCGCGCTATGGAGATGCTTCAAATACAATATGGCGATCCAGCTTCCGCTGTAAGTGACGAATTTATGTTAAGTATGTACTTATAATTGGTATAAGTTAAGACAACATGACTGCATACAATACATAATTATATATTTTATTTCATTAATGACATGGGGAAGAAGAAAAATGGGAGTACGTCGTTGTGTTAGTAGGTTAATCCAAATATCAATTATCTACGCAATTCTCAATTCACCGGCATGAGTGTTATGTAACATCTTACACACTCATCACCATGAGTGAGTGAACATATTATAATGAGTAACAATGTAATTTACTATAAATACGGCGTTCAAAAAGAGAGCTCATGCAGGAATCCATTGGTTAGCCTGCCTAAACAATTAGAACATGCATGGCATCCCACCCCATGGTTATTGATACCTAGGTACTTTAATGTTGAACTACGACCTTAAAATTTTGATGAACGAATTCCTCATTCTTCAAGATAAGTACAAAAGCACATAGCTAAAACTGACAGCACAAACAGAAGACTGTTTCAGGACACAAAAAGCTTCTACTTACCTAACGATGTCTTTTCCATAGAACACGAAGTGTTGGACAATCCAACCAGGGTCTTATTGAGAAGGTAACTAATCTGAAGCATTGTTTTTTAGGAAAAAGCAGAGTTGGTGGCAGAAATAGACTTCGAGAGCGTGACGTCATTTGATAGTCCATACCCAGAAGCGATAAAAGCGCTTTGGGCCGACAGCGGGATCCAGGAGTGCTATGACCGCCGCCGAGAGTACCAGCTCACTGACTCTGCCAAATAGTAAATACATATTCTATCAAGAAATAATCCTAATCCTATAATGATTTTGTCATTTATGAACCACCTATAATGTTCAAAATACCAAGGCTCTGCGTTAGGATAGCAATGGTAGTGACTTGCCCCCTTATTCATAAATGGCACCTAACTTAGCAAGCCGCCAAGTATAATTGGTCCTTTTCGATCGTATCAATATGTGTCGAAGACCGAAGGGGACGAACAATACTTAGCGGCTTCTTAAGTTAGGAGATGTTTATGAATAAGGGGGGTTGTGTATAAAGGTCGATCCAAGTCCAAAATATCTTGTGCGGACAACACCAACGCTAGCTAAGACTTAAATTCTCTAGCTTCCAGTACATGCACGACAACATTTACTTAAACCAGCAATTGGTAACGTCACGGACGGTAACATACACTGACAAGCTCGTGCTTTTTTTTTACCACTATCCCGTATAGTTTGATAGTTGACGTAATATAAGTAATCGGTGTGTTTATTGTTACGCTGTGAAGTTGTGAGAGTGTGCGCAGCTCGCTACGTGTTGTGCTATCGCCGTTTGATGGGGTTTATTTAGCCAGTATCATTGTGTGACTTTTTCGTATAGTGGGTAGGCGTGGGAAATAAACAAACATTTAACAGCTGACTATTTTAATAATATCATTGGATTTAAATATTTACAAAATTAATTTAATCGACATTTAATTAAATATCTAAATTGCTCATTACAGTTTTTCCTACTTACTACATTCACTATAATTTCGCAGTCTGGCATTGACATTTGCGCCATCTCTCGGCAATCTTGTAAACTATCTAGTGTTGTGTCGATCAATCGTGAGGAAAATGGTTAGCTGTGCAGCAGCTTGCGGTAAACCGCTGGGGGCGACAGGTGTCGCTAAGTGTAACTGCAACCTTGTATACCACAAAACCTGTGTAGGGCTGGGGATCAATGCCCGTGTCAGCCCTAACTGGGTATGCCCAGTATGCAAGGCGGCGGCCCCTCGGCATGACAACACCGACACGCCGGTGAAGCCCAGCGGGGCCTGCGAGGACGACGCTCCGCTCGACATCGCCGAACAGTTGCGCTTGCTGCGGGTCGACTTCGCCTCCGTACGCGACGAGGTCGTCGGTCTGCGCCGAGAGGTGGCGGGGCTGAACGGCCTGATCGGAAGTATCGCCGGCCGCCTCGACGCCGTCGAGGAGAGGGTCAGGCGTCTTGAGGAGCGGCCCGTGGCCACCGCCGACGGCGAGTTGGCGGCGACCGTCGCCGACTTGAAAGTACAACTCTCCGACCGCGAGCAGGACCTCCTCCTCGGCGACGTGGAGATCACGGGAATCCCGGAGCAGCCGGCAGAGTCCGCGTCACACTTGGTCTGCCTAGTAGCGACGAAGCTCGGCGTCGAGCTCGACTCCCGCGACATAGTGTTCGCGGAGCGGGTGGGCGCGCGCCGCCAGCGGGAGGTTGCGGCGGGACCGGGGAGCCCGGCGGGTGACGCGGAGGGTGCCGCCGGGCGCCCGCGGCCGCTCGTCGTGCGCCTGGCGAGGCGCGGGCCGCGCGCGGACCTGCTGCGGGCGGCGCGCGTGCGGCGCGGGGCGGACACACAGGACTTCGGCCTGCAGGGCGGCCCGGCCAGATTCTACGTGAATGAGCGACTCACGAGACAGAACAGGTCGCTCTTTTACCTAGCTCGGCAGGAGTGTAGACGGTCGGAATGGCGTTACCATTGGACGAAGGACGGGCGAGTCTACGTGCGACGCGACAAAGACTGTCCCGCGCACCGCATACGGACGGAGGCTGACATCGGCAAGGTTTTTCCCGGTCCGGCTGGTTGCTGAGTCACGTTCATGTCGGAAATGTGCCATTGGCGTTAGGTTTAGGGCACTGTAATTTATGTATATTTTTAAACTATTATTTTAAACTTTTTAATAGAGTATATCTTTTTCAACTGCTACATCCGTACTACTACTTCTTTTTAGGGGCAACAAAAAATATTATTTGTCATGATAACTGGTTTGACAGATATAGTTCTAATTTATTTACGCTTAATTCACAAAAGTTTCAATCTAATTTTCTATATATCAATCAATTAAATCATCAGCTTTGGTCTAAAATTATACTTAGTTACTATATATTATTATTACATATTAAATTATATATTATAAGTCACTTAAAATAAGTTTGTTCAATGCGGGCTCCTTAGGCACGAACCATGACGACTTCATTGCGGCGGTTGTTCGGTGGGATGTCGACGTCCTGGCTGTCAACGAGACGTGGTTGCGTCCTGGGCAGGACGAGAGGGCGCCAGTAGTCCCCGGGTACAGGTTGCGTCATACACCTCGACCACAAAGTACGCGATCGCGCGGTGGGGGAGTTGGCTTTTATATTAAGCGTGGAGTGAACGTACGCACTTGGTGTCACCCTGTCGACCCGATACATGGTAGCGTCGAGCAAATGTGGCTGACCTTGACCCTCAACGGAAAGAAGCTTGTAATTGGAACTGCATATAGGCCGCCTTGGATGGACACTGATTTATTCTTCGACGCCATTTCAGATACAGTTAGTTCGATTCCTGAATTCGATCATATAATTGTACTAGGTGATTTCAATATTAATTTATTAGGTAATGACATAAAAGTAGCTAAATTAAAAAATTTCTTAACATGTTTTCAATTATCGCAATTAGTGTTAGAACCAACTCATTTCACTGATACAAGCCAGACCCTAATAGACATAGTATGTACAGATTTGCGAGCAAAACAAATAAGTGTGGATCACGTGGGTTCGCTCTACGGGCATTGTTTTGTAGTTTGTGAATTTAATATCAAATTTGAGAAAGTAAAGCCATTTCAAGTATCTTACAGGCCTATAAAAGATATTAATATGGAAAGCTTTAACTCAGATTTGCGAAGTGTGAGATGGGACTTAATATCACGGTTAACGGATGTTAATGACATGGTGCGGGCGTTCAACTCGGTTATTATTAGTTTGTTTGATTTGCACGCACCAGTTAAGTCAGTAAAAATTAAAGAACGCTCTTACCCGTGGATCACTGACACAATCAAATCAATGATGCGACTGCGTGACAAAGCAGCAGCAGACTACCACAGAAGCCACTGTGAAGTTAAAAAGAAGTATTACAAAGACCTGAAGTCTGTTGTCATCAAAGCTTTGTACTCAGAAAAAGCATGTTATTTCAAGCAAAACATAAACAACAAAATTCATGAACCAAAATCACTGTGGAAAAACCTTAAAAGTACTCTGACACCTAGAAAGGTTACTGAATTACCTTCTTCATTTAACGATCCGGCAATTATAAATAATCATTTTTTAAACGTACCTGGTAACTCAAAAATAACTATATCATACTTAACTTTTTATGAATTTAATAGATACTGTGATAGCACATTTCATCTACAACCAATTAGCTTAGATCACTTAATAAAAATTGTTAGAACACTGAAATCAAATGCTGAAGGCTGCGATGGAATTAATCTAACCATGTTAATGTCAACTTTTCCATACTCTATAGAGGTTATTACAGACATGGTAAATCAGTCTATCATTACATCTACATTTCCTGACCAATGGAAGTTAGCAATAGTACAGCCACTGCCAAAAAACTCAAATCCAACAGAGTTGAAAGATCTACGAGCTATAAGCATCTTACCATGTCTCTCAAAAATTTTGGAAAAGGCTGTGTGTTCTCAACTTAATGCTTACCTTGAAAGTAACAATATACTGCCAGATGCCCAGTCAGGTTTTAGAAAGGGACGAGGCACAGTAACTGCTTTACTTGATGTCACAGACAATATCTTGAATGCTCAGGATCAGGGAATGTGTACTTTTCTGGTACTTCTGGACTTTTCCAGGGCATTTGATTGTCTTAGTATTGACTTGCTACTGTCTAAATTAAGTTATTATGGATTTGATAGTGCCACGCTAAAATGGTTTGACAGTTATCTGAGTTACCGATATCAGTATGTGAAACTAAGTTACAGTGATGGTTCCTCAAGTAATTCAGATAAAGCACATCTCCACAGAGGCGTTCCGCAGGGATCGGTGATCGGCCCGATTCTGTTTATATTATATACCGCTGATGTAGGGTCCCACATCACACATTGCAAATATCACATCTATGCGGATGATATACAAGTATATATCTCCTGCAAACCGGCAGAAGTTGACGATGCAATTGCAAAACTTAACCAGGATCTTTCACTAATAGCGTCCTGGGCCGAAAATAACTGCTTGGTTCTTAATCCTGATAAAACAAAGTACATGGTCTTTGGTACTAAGCAGAGGTTAGCTGATCTTAACCCTACTTGCAATATTATGTTAAGAGATCAACCTATAGATCGAGTATATGAAGCACGAAACTTAGGTCTCTTACTGGACAGTGATCTCCGCTATGAGAAGCACATTGCTAGTTCTGTTAGCAGCTGTTTTTATAAACTTAAGATTTTGTATAGAATTAGGCCATTTATTAGTACAGATATGCGTATTAATTTAGTAGAATCACTGATTATTTCCAGGCTGAACTATGCAGACGTAGTGTTTGGCCCACGCCTTTTAGCAAAAACGAAAAGACTTGTTCAACGAATTCAAAATGCTTGTGCTCGCTTCTGTTTCTCCATTCCGTTGAGGGCCCATGTCACACCATTTTTAAATAAACATAAGCTCTTGAAAATGCACCATTGTCGTAAGCTACATCTGGCTTGTCTTGTTTTTGGCGTAATAAAACACAAGGCTCCACCATATCTTTTTGACAAGTTGTCTTGCGCTAGGTCACACGGAAGACGGAACTCGACCATCCACTTGTTGACACCCAGGCATGCCTCGGCAGCTTTTCGAGGTAGCTTCCGCTATGCAGCGTCAAAGTGTTGGAACACCATACCCCCGCCAATCAGGAGCCTGCAAACCGTCAAATCGTTTAAATTTAAACTGAAAACCTTTATGCTTCAACACCAGCTAGGGCAGGAGCCCTTTAAGCATGACACAAGCTGTATTTGAGGAGAGAATTTGTAGTTGAGGAGAGAATTTGAAACTTTTGTTTGAATTATTGAATTGTATCGTAAAAGAAAATTGTTGTAGATTGTGATATTTATAACTTAATTGTACTCACCTTTCTGTTATGCTCCATCCAAGTCCAGCGAGATATTATGTAGTATAAGTAGTTGCTCATTTTATTCAGTTGGCACGCATTCTTCGCACCTCACATATTTGTAGTTTTGTTTAGTGTAAGTGAATATTTAATGTAATAATATAGGTAATCAATCATTTTATTGTTTTGTCACAAATATAGATGACCCATGAATGATCTTGTAATAATTTAAGTGCTATTGCTATTATGTGAACCCCGTGAGCAGAACCGACCATGCTGGCCGTCAATGTCACTAATGTCAGTGTCATTATTGGGGATGCGTTCCAAAATTATAATTTAACAGTGCGAGCGACGTTTCAGTCTGTATTTTATTTTTCTGTTTCCATTTCTGTATTTTAATTTATGTATGTAAGTATGTGTATTAGCAAGTGTCAGACGTGCGTGACCTCACAAACGGCCCCAATGGAAGACCAGCGCTGGGGTGTAATTACAGGCCCCAGCTTTATGCTGAATTGGGGACCGTTTTGTGGCATAATTTGTTTCTTGTCCTTTTAAATGTGTATGTTACCTTAAGTCATGTGTCACAAATAAATATTTTTTCTTTTCTTTTTTTTTTTTCAATTTACTAAAACAATAACATACTAGTCCTTGTGTTGGCATTGGCAAAGGAAACCCTCTACCAAAGAGGCATACACTTTTTCATATCTGCAGTAAATTTCCCATCTAGAATTGATTTGTGGGGTATAGTTCACAAACCGGTTAACGTCAATTACCGACCCATCAACTTAACGATATTATTGTATTTCAGTTATTTAAGTGACCTGGACAGAATCGAGAAGGCTGACTATCTTCCGACGGAGCAGGATATCCTTCGCGCTCGTCAGCCCACTACTGGTATCCTTGAGTATCCATTTGACCTTGATGGGATCATATTCAGGTATTAATTGACCTGGTTAGTTCGTAATGACCTGTCCAAATGTCTGGATTCATTGGGCATGATCCCAAAATCTTTTTATCGCATTTCCGTGGCAAGCCCGAAACCCAAAGTCTTGTCCTGTTGTAAATTTAGTCATATCTGTCTATCTTCCTATATGTGTACCTGTTCATATCCATGTTACATGCATTTTTATCAGAAAATGTAAGGTGTATCAATGAAATTTGGGGCACGCAATTTTTATTTGAAATGGATTTACCATAATACCTACTTCTCATACAACATAATTTTGTCTACAAGAAAGAACAAATATTAGCCTCTTTAATTCAAGATGGCAGCTAACGCGTTCAGCCCGTGGTTTGTTCAAATATAATAATAATATTTAGCAAATAATACTTTCTTCTCACTGATTCAATTAAAGATCTAATTTACATTTTTTTCCAACAGAATGGTAGACGTCGGGGGCCAGAGGTCTGAGAGAAGGAAGTGGATTCACTGCTTCGAAAATGTCACCTCCATCATATTCTTAGGAGTTCTTAGTGAATACGACCAAATTTTATTCGAATCTAACAACGAGGTAAATTATGTATTTGATTTTATTTTTGTTACTTATTTTTAAATATTCCGTTAGCACCGGTTAAGTATCTAAGATTACACCCCCAGTATGTATTGAAATTTTTGAAATTATTGTTATCTTTCCACTTACAATTTCGAGCTCTTTCGACCCTAATACGAGTATCTTAGTTAGGTACGCGAAAGAAAGTCTCCAAAGTAAATAGAAATAACTACCCTAAAATTGTAATGGCCAACATATACAGTATAACATAATCAACTTTATTTACCTCTTATGTTGTACTTACCTTTATAACAATCAAATTGGTTCAAATGTATGCTTCATACTAGCCAAAAATTAAATTTTCCTTTCACTTTTCTTTATTGACGAAAATCACTTGTCAGACTAACCTACTACTTACACAATTTAGTAATGAATCATAATTAAAATAAATTGAGGATTATCACGTTTTCAGAACCGAATGGACGAGTCAAAAGCGTTATTCAAGACGATCATCACGCAACCCTGGTTCCAGAATTCATCAGTCATCCTTTTTCTCAACAAGAAAGACTTGCTGGAAGAGAAAATCATGACATCTCATCTTGGCGACTACTTTCCTGAATACGACGGTAAGCAAATTTATAAATTATTTTTTCTACTCCGGCACTTTTATCTGTCATTTATATAGTCCCGCCAACAAATATAAAAGCTGGACTTACACAATTTCAGAAAAGTCTATATACTCTATTCTTCAAAAACACCCTAGGCTTATAAAGTCGCTAAAATGCAACTGCTAGCAGAGATACCTACTCAATTTACAACAAATCGTAAACCTGACAACTTAACAAACAACTGGATTCATATTGTCTGAAATAATAACGTATCTAAAATAATTGCTACCAACGTAAGGAAAAAAACGCAAGTGTTTTAGAATCGTCACCGGCAGGCAGTAACTGACAGTTTAAAAAAAAACGTTACCGTGTCTATTACATTCCGTCATTTGTTTTTTCACTGTTATTTTCAGTTTGTGCGGCAATCTTTAAATTTGTTTAAAATTCTTTTTTCATCTTTTTTTGGACTGTGAAGTGAAGAAAATAAATTTAATAATAATATGATGAGGACTTGGTTCTGACACCGGAAGAAATATCGACGGCGGCACAATCAGTTACTGAGAATTTGTTGCCTACAAAATCGCGGCATCTTTACGATCAGTCGTACAAGAAATTCATGGCGTGGCGAATCGAACACCAGACTTCGTCATTCTCAGAGAATGTCCTATTGGCATATTTTAAAAGCCTCATAGAATTATTCAAACCGTCTTCACTTTGGGTTGAATATTCAAAACTCAAGGCAACTCTCAACATACCACCAGACAGACATATCTAAATACGCCAAGTTGCTGGCTTTATTGAAAAGAAAGTCAGAAGGTTTTAAGGCGAAAAAAGCGAAGACTTTTTTACCAGATGAAATAAAAACATTCATTGAGCAAGCACCTGATCGGAATCATCTATTCAACAAGGTAAATCTATAGTTACATACATGTTGTTTTATTGTTTTATTAATGCACTAGTATATTCGGTTAATTATGTTATTTAGGTATTCTGTGTATGCAAATATTGTATTTAATTACATTGTAAGGATTTTTAACACCTAGATTCCTATTTCTTGTTACAGGTGGCTGTAATTTTTGGAATAATGGGGGCTTGTCGCCGGCAAGAGTTACACGATTAAAAAAATTACAATATTATTGATGCCCAGGAAACGCTAGTGGTTCATATAATGAACACCAAGAACCGAATTGATCGCACTTTTACAATAACAGGGAAATATTACCATATCTGCAAAAAGTACATGATTCTTCGCCCAGATAACTGCAACACTTTGAACTTTTTTGTGCGTTATGCTGACGGGAAATGTTTTGCTCAAAATATAGGTAAAATAATTAAAGTATATTTTCATATAACAAACTGTGTTTTATTTTGTGATAATCATTAGTCGTAGAAAAAGTAATGTATGCAACGTTGTTTAACCGAGTCAAAAAATACTCGTGGCGTCTTTATTAACAATTTTCGGCTTCGCCTCAAATTGTTACTTACGCCACTCGCCTTTTTTGACCTCTCTTAAACAACTGTTGCATAAAATACTATAAATAATAGGTACGTTTTCGTAAGTCACGCGAAAATCTTCATAATCATACCGCAGGTCATTTCATGACCGCACAATTGACCTATTCAGGATTCAGGGTAAAATAAAAAATAGTGGCGTTAGTCGGCCCATTTATAATTTGTTTTCTGATAAGTAGGAGAACATTAAGCGAAAAATATTGTGCCTACTATCGTCTATTTTCTGAGACAACACAAAATATTCCTAAAGGTGAATAGTGAATCTTCAAGCAATCGCACTTCGATATCAAATTCGAGTCCTGTAATATTATGTCTGGGACGAGGTATAATATTGTACCTATAATGAATTTATTAGACGTTACTGTCAGAAAAAAAATATCATTGCGTTTCAAACTTCAGATCTCTGACTAAAGCCGAAATAAACAAAATTAGATTTTTGTATATTTTATAAGTACACTTTTTCGTTGAATTAGCCAAAGGTTCTCAAGGGTCTAATTGATTTGGATCATTTCTTTTTAGTTTTCCCTTGCCATTAAATAGTTACATGATACATAATAGAGTTTTATGCTTGAGCCGATTTGGCGTCGATAAACACAATAATCAAATTGATCTTCTAACAAAACATATTCTTTCTACTCAGGTCCGAAACAAGATGCTCCAAAGGCTATGGATTTTATACTACAAAAGTTCCTGGCTGAAAACCCTGATCCAGACAGACAATGCTATTCGCATTTCACCACTGCCACAGGTTGAAAATCACTTCTGTGCTTGTCTTTGTTTGAGAAGTGTACTAGGGGCTACCAGGATAAACTAATGCGATTCAGTTTAGGACCAAACCTGAACCGCGATGTTTCAGTTCCATAAAGTAACTGTCAAAAACTGACAAGCCGAACCTAAACTGAATCGCATTTAAGAGATCATGGTGATGGCATGATCATGGAGGGCTCTCCAGGGATAGCTATCCCTGTCAGTAAAAAATGGCGCCAATTCAAATTTTCTATTGGCAGACAACACTTCGCGCCTCCATTCTTAGGATTCCATAGTAAACAAGAAACCCTTAGGGATAGTTTCGGCATGCCCATCTGTCCGTCTGTCTGTCCGCAGTATAGCTCAGTAGCCGTTAGTACTAGAAATCTGCAATTTATTTAGTATACAGGTGGATCACACCGACAAAGTAGTAAAATAAAATATGGAAAAAATGCTCTTTGTCCGAAAAGTGGCTGTAGCTAAAATATTACATTACTCTAGGGTTTCTAATATTATTTTTTGGAAAGAAAAATAATGCAAAATTATTATAAAACAGTGTTTAAAATCTTGGCTACTTCCAAAAAGTCAGAATTATCGTCGTATTTGGCCATATCAAATGTGTCCTGTGGAAAATACATACAGTTTTGCGACATTGTTCTACTTGATTGGCCGTAATTTCTAAAGAAAGATGCCAAAACACACAAAACTTCCCAAATCAATTAACAAATTAATTTAGCATTGAGAATATTGAGATACAATTTTAATTTAACTTTGTTTTTTTTCCTTGTTCAAAATCTGTCCAAATTTCACTCCGCATACGTTATTTTACGTTATGTTACACTCATGGTCGCAGGCACGCAATGGTATAAATCTGTATCTGCCTGCGACCACGGGTGTAACATCATGCCCGAAAAGGCAGGATAATATTAAACGTAAGTTTACGCGTTCAAGTTTACCTGTTTGACGTTAAAATATGAGAATTTTAATCGTTAAACATTCCCAGAAATATACTTGGATTTTTTTAATAATAGGGGCTTTAAAATATTTAGGGGTATCTATTTTTTTTCCAAGCAGATAAGGTGGACGGCTGATGGTGCTTTTCCCCAGAGCTATTTGTGTACGAGTATTCGTTTCATATCCATCAGTAATATGACTCATAGCACTTATAACCATAACATGATTATTATGATTATGAAGCAGAGATGTGCGACTTTACAACTTGCGGATTGTTACATATCAAACGCATATCATAGCTCTGACGGAAAGACACCCTAAGTACCTATGTTTTACTTTGCACATGTATGAACTTTCTTGTGTGCTTTCGCGTGTGACCTTTATTTATTTATTGTTTTTTCCATGCTGCTCTGGATTTTTATAAAGACACTGAAAACATAAAATTGGTGTTCTGTGCCGTAAAAGACACAATTATGCAAGCTGCCCTAAAAGAATTTAATTTGGCTTAATTTTGCTATGTGTTCTAGATGTATCTTAATTAAATATATTTTTATATGAGAATTATTGTTTTGTATTTTATTTCCCTAATTCTTATCCAGTTTGTTAACCTTTTGGACGCCAACGACTATTGGCAGCGCAGGTTCAACGCCAAAGACCGATATCCTCTCATCTGTGGATAATCACTGGATGGTCACTTATGCACATCTGTGGAACCTAATTCTGGTCTCTCCACAAACAAGCATTCTAGTCAGAGTAGTTTCATAAAATATTGTTTTCTTCGGTTGTTTACGGAATTAAAGCCAGGATTTTGGGTATTAAACGTAAGTTTACGCGTTCAAGTTTACCTGTTTGACGTTAAAATATGAGAATTTTAATCGTTAAACATTCCCAGAAATATACTTGAATTTTTTTAATAATAGGGGCTTTAAAATATTTAGGGGTATCTATTTTTTTTCCAAGCAGATAAGGTGGACGGCTGATGGTGCTTTTCCCCAGAGCTATTTGTGTACGAGTATTCGTTTCATATCCATCAGTAATATGACTCATAGCACTTATAACCATAACATGATTATTATGATTATGAAGCAGAGATGTGCGACTTTACAACTTGCGGATTGTTACATATCAAACGCATATCATAGCTCTGACGGAAAGACACCCTAAGTACCTATGTTTTACTTTGCACATGTATGAACTTTCTTGTGTGCTTTCGCGTGTGACCTTTATTGATTTATTGTTTTTTCCATGCTGCTCTGGATTTTTATAAAGACACTGAAAACATAAAATTGGTGTTCTGTGCCGTAAAAGACACAATTATGCAAGCTGCCCTAAAAGAATTTAATTTGGCTTAATTTTGCTATGTGTTCTATTAGAATTATTGTTTTGTATTTTATTTCCCTAATTCTTATCCAGTTTGTTAACCTTTTGGACGCCAACGACTATTGGCAGCGCAGGTTCAACGCCAAAGACCGATATCCTCTCATCTGTGGATAATCACTGGATGGTCACTTATGCACATCTGTGGAACCTAATTCTGGTCTCTCCACAAACAAGCATTCTAGTCAGAGTAGTTTCATAAAATATTGTTTTCTTCGGTTGTTTACGGAATTAAAGCCAGGATTTTGGGTAAAAAATATTGTTTATTAAATTATCTAACATTAATTAATTACTTATACTACCGTCCAATTTCCATCCTTCCCTTCCTCTCCAAAGTTCTTGAGCGTCTTGTGCATCAACAACTTACTTCTTTTTTAAACTTGCAGTCGCTCATGAATCCTTTCCAATCTGGGTTCCGTGCAGGGCACAGTACGGTTACGGCTCTTATTAAAATTACTGATGACATCCGGGCAGGTATGGACTGTCGTAAGATCACTGTTTTATCGCTGTTAGACTTTAGTAATGCATTTAATACAGTTGATTTTGATATTCTGCTTGGTATATTGCATTCTCTTAACGTATCTCCTGCGGTGCTTGAGTGGTTTCATAGTTATCTAGTGGGGCGTCGCCAGCGTATTAAGGTTGATTCCTCTCGATCTTCTTGGTGTAACACACTTGCTGGTGTCCCTCAGGGTGGCGTATTGTCTCCTCTACTTTTCTCTATATTTATAAACTCTATTACCCGCAACATTTCTTCTTCATACCACCTGTACGCTGACGATCTCCAAATTTACTCTCAAGGTTCTTTAACAGACTTGCACCAGACCATTTGCGCTGTGAATCGTGATTTGGAAAATATTTTAGATTGGAGTAGGCGTTACGGGCTCAAGGTAAATCCCGCTAAAACTCAAGCCATAGTTTTTGGTAGCCCGAAGCTCACTGCTAGAATAGATTTTAGTGATCTACCAGAAATAGTGTTTGACGGCGTCCTGATTCCTTACTCTCTTGCTGTAAGAAATCTAGGCATTACAATGGATCGCACTTTATCGTGGGCTCCTCAGGTGAGCGAGGTCAGTAGGAAATTGTTTGCGGCAATTGGTTCACTACGTAGACTTCGTAACTTTTTGCCACATGCCACTAAAATTGCGCTTGCTCAATCTCTTTTACTTCCTATCTTAGATTATGCAGATATTTCCTATCTAGATTTAACTGAAGACCAGCTAAATAAACTTGAGCGCCTTCAGAATATGTGTATTAGGTTCATATTTGGATTGCGTAAGTATGACCATATCTCTCATTTTCGCTCTCTGCTCAAGTGGCTTCCTATCCGCCTTCGCCGGGACTCTCATATTCTTGCTCTTCTTTATGGCATTCTGTTCAATCCCGCTACTCCGGCTTATCTTAAAGAGCGGTTTAAATATATTTCTTCCGTAAGGTGCTCTCAGACTCATATCCTTGTTCCTCCTTCATCTAATTCTAATTTTTACAACAACTCATTCACCTTCCGGGCTGTCCGCTTGTGGAATGCTTTACCGGTTGATTTGAGACTTGCTAAATCTCTTCCCATTTTTAAAAATCTGTTGAAACAGCATTACTTATCTCTGCCTTAAGTTTGCCATTATATATTTTATATATTTTTGTAAATATGTATATATATATATATATATTGTATTTATTTATTATAATTATTGTTTTTATGCATATTTTTATCTTTATGAGTTTTAAATATTTCTTCCTTTGTTAGGTTTATTTATTTTTGCTATGTCTGTGTGTATTTGTAGCTATACTTTTTTATCCCTTTCTTTTAACTCTGCACTACCTTATATCCGTTGTATGTTTCTTTAGTTGTAATTTCCTACTACCCCAAGGTTGTCTGGAAGAGATCGCTTTTTAGCGATAAGACCGCCTGTTGTTACCTGATTTTGTTTCTCTTTTTAAATGTTGTAATTTTATTTTATATTTTTGGTGCAATAAAGAATATTTATTATTATTATTATTATTATATAATACGTAATAATACGTCATCATTTTTAAAAACTGTTGTTAAGACTGTATGGCTAGCATCATTAGATCATTACTAAGGTTTTTGAATTAGTAAAATCTGTTTCCTACCGTGTTTTATATGTTTATTTCCAAGATTTATGTAACATAGTTAATAAAAGATCATAACATGGGGGGTCATGAGTAAATATTTCAAAATAAACTGCTTTATGTAATCTACTAAAATGGTGCTAACACTCGGAAGGTTTTCGACTAACAACAACCCGCCATTTTCTCAACTGCCTACGTTCAAATTCCCGCTTGCCATCTGTCTTGCTTCATTGGCTTTACGTTTCAATAGGTTAAAGCGAGACAAATGCTTGTTTCGCTGTATATTCGTCGTATATATAGGTACAGTTTATAAAACCAATCTTGAGCTTGCCACAGACGCGGCATAGAAAAAGCGAAACCATTGCTGGGGCTCCCACAGCTGAGAGGCTAAATACCTAAGTTTGGTCCACAGAGCAATATAGACCTACACGCATATGCGTAAAATTCAATTTCAGTTTTGACATGGCGGCAAAAAGGTTAATAATATGAGTAATATGACGATACATGTAGCTAATTTAAGTAGGTATTGAGATTAGTGCCTAAATAAAATTTTTAAGCTAATATGGCCATTTACATTATTTACTGGTATAACTTAAAACGGAATATTTACCAAGTAAATTCAAATTATTGAGCACTACTCAATAACTCCTATTACACCGTCAAGATGGCGTTTACAAGAGTGCCGAAATAACGGGTGCTCCTGGTGCTTACTTACTCAGTAATTTGGGGTCAAAACCGGAAGTAGTTTTAATTTTATATGTGTAAGTTAGACCATTCGAAAGAGTTTGTTGCTATCCCAATTTGGATAAAGAATAATTTGACTTTGACTTTGAATTTACGTGGTACCTAAATATCCCGTTTTAAGTCATACTAATAGCCCAAATAAAGCTAAGTACAAATAGCGAAATAGGTACCGAATTAAAACCGTAAGCATTTATATCGTCGGCTGACAAACAAAACTCACTATAAAAACTGTCACTACTCTTCGCAACCTCTTAGAATCAGAACTTAGATACGATCTCTATTTCAAGTAGGTATTTGTTACTTAGTGAGTTTTGGTTGTCAACCGACGAATGTGGAAATACGGAATATCTATGGTGTGAAATGTGCGATGGGACTCATGGGATGTCCCGTCGATGTAAGCTTGGAAAATAATCGACTTCTCGACCTTCTCGTATACCTATATTTTTACCCACTAAAATCTTTTGTCACCTTTTTAAAAGTAACTATAATAAAAAAAAATATTGGAGATGTTATTAATACGTTTACCTAATTATTAAACGTAGTAGCACAAGGTGCCAGGAAAAGAAATAAAAAAAAACAATGTTACAGTATATTTATGTATTTTTAGAAAATATTGTTTGCTTTTATTTTCCCATAATCTAATATCCGCAGCATAGAGTCTGGCTAATGAAATATTGCCCCAACTTTTGGCGCGAAATTCAAAAAATCTAGGACTGGTCACACATCCAGCCCTAGATTTTTGAATTTCCCGCCGAAAGTTGGGGCAATATTTCATTAGCCAGACTCTAGCTCAGTAGCCGTTAATACCAGAAATCATGCCAACAAAGTGGTACAATAAAAAATATGAAAAAAAAAAAATTGTTCGGTTACCTCCCCAACTGGTGAAGTGGGGATGATTTTTTTTATTTGGTGTAATCTTATAATGTGGGGTATCATTGAATAAGTAACTTAAAAAGAATCATCATCATCATCAGCCAATTGACGTCTACTGCTGGACATAGGCCTCCCCCAGAGAGTTCCACAAAGATCGGTCGTGAGCTGTCCGCATCCATTGGCCACCCGCAACCTTTACAAGGTCGTCGCTCCATCTTGTGGGGGGCCTTCCCACGCTGCGCCGTCCAGTGCGTGGTCGCCACTCGAGAACACGCCGACCCCACCGGTCATCGGTCCTCCGGGCAATATGGCCAGCCCACTGCCACTTCAACCTGGCGATTCTTCGGGCTACGTCAGTCACTTTCGTTCTTCTGCGGATCTCGTCATTCCTGATGCGATCTCGCAGAGAAACCCCGAGCATTGCCCTCTCCATCGCTCGTTGAGTGACTCTGAGCCTCCTAATGAGTCCCATAGTGAACGACCACGTTTCAGATCCGTAAGTAATCACTGGCAACACACACTGGTCGAAGACTTTCGACTTGAGACACTGCGGTATATTGGACGAGAAGATATTGCGTAGTCTCCCGAACGCCACCCAACCCAGTCTGATTCGACGATTGATCTCCTTCTCGAAGTTGGACTTACCCAGCTGGACTGTTTGTCCCAGGTATACATATTCGTCAACAACTTCGAGTGTAGAGTTTCTAACTTTCACTGGAGTTGGTATCACATGGACGTTCGACATGATCTTCGTTTTGTCCATGTTCATCTTAAGACCAACATCTTCAGAGACTCTACTGAGATCATCGAGCATAGTACTTAAGTCCTCCATGGTCTCAGCCATGACCACTATATCGTCGGCAAACCGAAGGTGAGTGATGTACTCGCCATTGATGTTAATGCCAAATCCCCTCCAGTCCAGAACCTTGAAAACATCTTCCAGTGCAGCGGTGAACAATTTAGGTGAGATAACATCACCCTGTCTTACTCCTCGCTGCAATGGAATCGGCTTCGAGCTCCGGTCCTGGAGGCGAACTGACATATTGGCGTTTTCGTACAGGCACTTCAACACTTCGATGTACCGGTAGTCTACTTGGCACCGCTGGAGAGACTGTAGTACAGCCCACGTCTCGATCGAATCAAAGGCCTTTTCGTAGTCCACAAACGCTAAGCAGAGGGGCAAGTTGTACTCTTCGGTCTTCTGTATAACTTGACGGAGCGTGTGTATGTGGTCTACGGTGCTGAAGCCTTTTCTGAATCCGGCTTGTTCAGGAGGCTGGAAGTCGTCGAGCCTGCGTGTGAGACGGTTTGTGATGACTCTCGAAAACAACTTATAGATATGGCTCAGAAGCGTGATGGGTCTGTAATTCTTTAACAGGGTGTTGTCACCCTTTTTGAAGAACAACACCACCACACCTCTGTTCCATGCCTTTGGCGTTTTGCCTCTAAAGATGGCGGAATTAAACAGCTTTTGAAGGGCCCTAAGGACTGGTTTCCCACCCGCCTTCAGGAGTTCGGCTGTTATTCCGTCATCGCCTGGTGCCTTATTGTTTTTGAGTTGTTTGAGAGCCATCCTAATCTCGTACAGGCTGACGTCCGGTATATCTTCGGTATGGTGTCGAGTCAATTTAGCTCGTGGGTCGTTAGCTAAATTGGAGATGGGTCTTCGTGTTGATGTGTACAGCTGTCCGTAAAAGCTCTCTATCTCACTCAAAAGCTCAGGTTTGGATGAAACGATCCTACCGTCCCCAGTCTTCAGCTTCGCAAGCCAGCTCTGACCAATAGACAAATCTCTCGCAAAAACTTTAGAGCCTTTGTTCCGGTCAATAGCCTCTTTAATACGGTTGGTATTAAATTGGCGTATGTCGCGGGTGATCGACTTGGAGATTTGTCTATTGAGCCGGCGATATGATGCGGCATCTTCTGGGGATTGTAGAACCATTTCACTCCTTTCCTTCATGAGCTTTAGAGTTGGATCAGAGAGCCTCTTATTACCTTTCTTCCGCTGGGTCTTAAAGAACTTTGACCCAGTGGAATAGACAGCTGCCACAAACCCGTCGTTATACTCATCCACATCCACGTCGCTGGGTAGGCAATCGAAACGATTTTGCAGTTCGAGCTGGAAGCTCTCGGGGTTTTGGAGTTGGATCGGTGCCGGTCGGAGCGTAGACTTTATCAATCGAGATCGCTCTAGCTTGACGCTTATATTTAATATGCCCCTTACAAGGCGGTGATCGCTTCCGGTTTTAACCGCGTTGATCACAGAGACATCATTAAATATATGCTTCTTAGTCGACATGATAAAGTCAATCTCGTTTTTGGTTGCACCATCTGGGCTCATCCAGGTCCACTTCCTGTGTTCTCGCTTCTTGAAGAAGGAGTTCATCATGTAGAGTCCCTCCTTCTCCATAAAACTGGCCAGTAAGTGACCCCGGTGATTACGAGACCCAACCCCAAATTGCCCCACTCTCAGCTCATCATCGTTTCGCTTGCCCAATTTCGCGTTAAGGTCCCCCATAACGATGGTGAAGTAGGTTTCAGGACTGTGCATGGCTTTTGATATGTCCTCATACACAGCTTCTACCTCTTCGTCGGAGTGTGAAGAAGTCGGAGCGTAGACCTGTATGACCTTCAACGAGTACCGCTTGGATACTCTGAGTATAAGGTACGCCACCCTAGTCGACACACTCTCGATCTTCACCACGTTGCTCACGAGGGACTTGTGGACGAGGAACCCGACACCTCCCTGGGACTGTTGGTCGCCCTCCCGGAAATAGAGCAGGTTACCGGACTTGAGGGTTATCGTGTCCTCACCCTCTCTTCGGACTTCCGATAGCCCAATAACGTCCCATCGTAACCCGCTCAGGTCTTCCTCGAGCTCAGCCAATCTCTCGTCTGTCCGCAGTGTGCGCGTGTTAAGTGTTGCCAGGGCCAAAGGTTGTCGGTGGTGGTAGCCGGATCTTCGCCGGAGATTCTTCGCACCCCTGACTCCGCTAGTGCCCTGACCGCTACCAAAGCCAGAGCACCGGGAGTCGCCGGAACCTCGGGGCCATTTTTTGTGTGTGCTTGTCATAGGGGGTAAATGCCATAATCGCCACGCTTGGCAGGCGGGTTGGCGATCGCAGTTTAGTACACCGCATTACAGGGATGCTGCTGCCCATCCACCGGTGGTTTTGGACGTAGTTTAACGACATACCCGGGGCTTAAAAAGAATAAGGGTCTTTAAAGAAACTTTTTTCTAAAGTAAATATTTGTGGCTGTGCATAGGGAAAAGTACCTAGTCGCAGGTATTGAGTTATGCATAGTTCCAAAAAGGAGATTAAATTTGCTATCAATAAAAAAAAGAATCATGACTCTAGGTTGAACCACTATTTTTATATCGACGGTGGAAAGGAGAAACCCTTTAAGCGACATTTTGGTCAAAAATGAGTTTTATATATCGTCGGAACCGGCTTTTTTTTCTGCGTCGTTTAAGCCAAGTAATACTGAGATCTGACGACTTCAATGTTGCTTAAGGTATAATGAAATAATGGTCAAATTTAAAGACAGGGATGTTAAGCGACGCAATTATTGACTAAAATTTAGACAGTGTCACTTAAGCATACACATATTTATAACATAGTCGCTTAAGTTTTTTTTTTCAAGTGCTACTGTTGTCGGTTAATTGCATGTCATACAAATTACCTTGCCCTGTAAGCGACACTTTTCTGACTAAAATAATTTTAAATTTATAAACTGTAGGGTCGCTTAAAGGCTCGTTTCGGAGAATTCTTAGGTCAATATCAATTAAGCGACATTTATTTCAGAAGGTTCCAAGTTTATTGAAATAACGTTATTACTATTTCATAGATATGACAATTTGACAAAGTACGTTCAAAGAACACAAGTCTCTAAAGCGGCCACAGAAAGTGATACGATTTTTTTTCCTAAAAATAAAACTTTAAAACGCTCTCCTGGACAATTACCAAAATGTCGCTTAACAGGTTTCTCCTTTCCACCGTCGATATAAATTTTTGAATTTGCGGCTTCCGAAATGCACAAGTTGAGAAAATTGCATTTAAAGTTTATAATGCCCAAAAACGCACTTCTACTTCGAAGTTACATAGTGAAGGGTATACTTATAATCTTTGGAAGTAAAAGAATTATGATAAAGGTTAATTGTTTAAAAATACATGTTAATTATTGAGATTTCTTAGGTTAAACATGCAAGGGTGAAAGAAATACGAAAGTGTTCATTAGACCCTATTCATAATATAATGAGATTAAAACTGTTAGTTTCTTATCGTAGTTACATATTCTAAGGCATTTTGGGATAATTGAATATTATAAATTCCATAATCAACAATAAATTTAATAATTACCGCACAATTACAAAAAAGGTCACTTATAATATTAAAAATCAACAAAATTATGTGTATATCGATGATATATCACATAATATAACTATATTTAGCATAGTGTGCCACAATGGTGTCATCGAAATAACGTTAAAGCATTTTTTTTAATCAATAAAGTTTAGTGACCCGGTCGAAACTTTTGTATGGAAACGTAACTAGGGTGGTACCTTGTCACGACATTTATACTAAGCTTTAGTAACTTAAATGTAAAGGGCTAAAGCCACTATTTTAGTACCTATAACGCAAAAAATATTTGTATCTAAATGTTATTTGGTACAATTATTGCAGGAATCAATATATTTTTTTTTATAAAAAATTCTGTTTTAGTCGTGTAAAACATAAAATTTTACATTTTACTAAACTGTATACCTTGTCACGATAAGTCATTATCTTAAAGAAATAGAGTAAAAGTAGGATAAAATACCCAATCAGGGTGAAGACACATTTATCAGCATGCGTACGCATTTTGTCTATAGAAAAATGTGAGTTTAGTATGGGACCGAGTCCAGCTTTCCGCACGCGTACGCATGCATACTAAACAGGTTATTTACACGTTTCATACTAAACAGACAATTTTATTAGACAAAATACGTACGCATGCTGATAAATGTGTCTTCACCCTTATACATATACATAACCTACCTACGCCTACTTAATGATCTATTAAGTCTTTAATCAATATTATAATATTTATTATATACGCCAAACAACTAAAATCACAGCTTAAGTTTTCATTGACTAAATTCGAGATCATTAATAAAATTATTGGCCGTGTGGTGACGGCAGAAAGAATACATTTGTCACCATCTCAACTCCTCCTGCGGGTGTCGTAAGAGTCGACTAAGGGATTGAAGTATCACTGACCATACTTGATTAAAGATTGATGATGGGCAGCAGCGTCATCATAGTGAACACATTACTGCGATCGCCAATCCGCTTACCCAGCGTGGCGATTATGGGCATTTACCTCCTAATGCGTCTATACGCATAGTTAATAGGAGAGGCCTACGTCCAGCAGTGGACTATCACAGGCTGATGATGATGATGATTATGATGATGATGAATAAAATTATTACCTATATTAATAGAAAAACACCTCGCGACGTGACCTTGGTGTGGTTTTAGTAGGAGAAATATACTTCGCTACCCGGCCCTTCGCTAGCTCTCCGGCTTTGATTGGCAAACGTATTTTAAATTAATGTAAATAGTTATGATTCTACGTTCAATACAAGAGTTACCTAAATAAGTTTAACCCATATATGCCCAAAACTAGTTATTGAGATGAACTCTATGATGTATAGGATACAGTTTATTTTCAATGGGTCGATATCGGGCATATATGGGTTAAT
This sequence comes from Thaumatotibia leucotreta, assembly GCA_025490895.1. NCBI lineage: Eukaryota > Metazoa > Arthropoda > Insecta > Lepidoptera > Tortricidae > Thaumatotibia > Thaumatotibia leucotreta. The sequence goes on along the minus strand of JALPQI010001574.1, from coordinate 43,098 downwards.
GTCTTCTTATAAAAAACATTTGATAAATTTTATTGGTTTTATGATTTAAATCATTTTGCTATAGGCCGATCTATGTTAGAAAGAGGCATTTGACTACCCGCGACGGATATATTGACAAAATTATTCAAATTTTAAACGCTTTTAAGACATAGCGTGACAAGGTACCTTGAGTATAAACTTTATAGTTTGAGAAATATACTAAAAAAACATAATTTTACTGATATTCTTGTACACACGTGTTCCTTAGGATGTAAATAACCCAATTATAGCACAAACCCATTTTGGCACTTTTTCACCCGCTTTGACAAAACCTCATGTAACTCTGTAACTAAATGCCGGTACCTTTCCCTGCGCAAAGCCTCATTTTCGGAGATAATCGCTCCAGAAGAAAAAAAATTGTGTGCCCCCGCCCCTCTAACTTTTGATCCGTAGTAGGTCCTAAAAATATGAAAAAAAATCATGAATAATATACAACTATTAACTACAACACACAACACCCACAACTACAAGCCCCGATGCAGTGGAGTTCATCTAGATCGAAACAATTTTAAAAAAAAATTGAATATTTTAAAATGATCATTATGCTAATGATAAATTGTATGAACGTTAGACATGGTTAATGTACTACATTTCAAGAGACACAACAATCTGAAGTACGCTTTTGTTGTTTAATAAATCGATTTTAACAAACCAGTGTCTAAATTATATTTTCGTTCACCACCGTAATTCCGCGCTTATAAGCTTGACGCAAAATTCGCAGTGCATCAGGTGCACCATGTCGTCTTTAATATTAATGGCGTTCTTTACATTCATTGATTATTTACAAAATTAAAAATTGTGGAAATTTCTTTAAAAAATACCTCTCGTAAAATAGTTTTTTTTTTTATTCTGATTTATTAAGTCCAAATATTTTATACTCAAAGAAACTACTTTAGTACCTACTACTTGAATAGTGAAGGTTTTGTCTCTAAACTTTTTCCTCCGGATGATCGGGATAATCTAATATTTATTTTGTCGTTTTTGACAGATTATTTCAATACAAGTTCAAATACGGGGATCACTTATGAGTCTTATGACTGAGATGTGCTGAGATGTACGAAGTTTACATGAAGTTCATGATTTTTGTAGTTTCATGTTACAACGACAACGACATTAGTCGTGTAATTTTCATAATCAGGGTCGCGTTTTTTTAACCGACTTCAAAAAGGAGGAGGTTTACAATTCGTCGAAATCTTTTTTTTTTTTTTATGTATGTTCCCCGATTACTCGAAGACGCGTTGACCGATTTGAAAAATTCTTCTTTTGTTTGAAAGGGTATACCTTCTAGTTGGTCCCATTGTCACCGAATCCAGATCTGATGATGGGGTCCTGGAGAAATCGAGGGAACTCTGCAAATGTTGTAGGCACACGTGACATTTTTCATTTATTTTTAACCGACTTCAAAAAGGAGGAGGTTAACAATTCGTCGAAATCTTTTTTTTTTATGTATGTTCCCCGATTACTCGAAGACGCGTGGACCGATATGAAAAATTATTTTTTTGTTTGAAAGGGTATACCTTCTAGTTGGTCCCATTGTCACCGAATCCATATCTGATGATGGAATCCTGGAGAAATCGAGGGAACTCTTCAAATGTTGTAGGCACACATGTCATTTTTCATTGATTTTCGAAAACTAATCAAGCATTTGCATCTAGTCATGAACATCTTAAGTTGGTGATCTGATGATGGAAGGTACCACTCCTTAGCAATTAGGAGTTGGGGGATCATTCTTTAAATATAACATATTTCGTGTATTTTGTAAGCTATTTGAGTATTTGCCTTTAGGTGGTCATCCTTTCATGTTAGTGAGCTGATGATGAAAGGGATAACTCCTTAACGATTAGGGGTTGGAGGATAATTTAGAGGAGGAATAGATCTCGAAAATGTAGGACATTTGAATATAACAAAGGTCCTACATTTTCGAGATCTATTCAAGTGTTAGCTTAGTAGTTATGATATGACATGTTGGTTAGCGGTTAGTGATTCTTTAAATACCTAATATAGGCACGTTAAGGCTGTTACCTTTGAAATTGTTGTTGTATTCATATAAGTTCGCCAGTTCAGGTTAATAAGTATTTAGAGCATACTAAATAACGATTTTATATTTACACTAAGGTCAATACGGGTAAGTGTAGCGACGGGGTAAGTGTAACTGACCTCCTTGTTACGTAAACTAATTGAACATTTGATACTGGTATGATCTGCTGTCATGATTAAACAAACCATCAATTCAAATTTGGTAACTACAAGTGACGTTGTCAAGTAATTTAAAAACTATCGTCATTTTGAAATCTGTCATTTTTTAAATAGGAGATTCAGTTTTACAAAGCACTTCGAGGTACAAAAAATCAAGGAAAATGGTAAGGTAAGTTACGTGGCTTGATACTGTACCAAATACGCTTTTTATTCTTCAAGTTATTATTATTGTTTCTTTAAAATAATGAAATATAAGAGTTGGTACATGCATTTAAAAATGTAACCCAAAAAGAGAGTGATTGGGAAAGTGTGTCTATTTCCCTTGGGGCAAGTGTGACTGTATGACACACTTGCCCCGTGTCAGGGGTCGCAAACAAATTTTTTTTTGTATTCATCATCATCATATCAGCCATAAGACGTCCACTGTTACTCTACCCTTTGGACCTCCATATGTACCGGTTGGAAGCGACCTGCGTCATCCAGCGTCTCCCAGCGACCTTTTATATTATATTAATAGCGATATAAGGTATACTGGATAAAGTCGTTAGTTTTTGTTAATTTATTGGGAGTGATCGAAATTATGAGAGTAAAACTTTAGCAAAACTTTAACAAAACCTTAAAATTAACATAAATGAAAAAAGAAACAAGAAAACTATTGGCGGATCAGTGTTATTGTAGGTATATTCAGATGGACATCGCTTTTGTATAAACTAGTTCATCTTTCCAGATTATTCTTGGGATTAGGTTGCCAAGCGAGTCCCAGGCTCCTTTAAGCCGTAACAGAAAGCTGGGTCAAACGCTAGGAAGTAACGTTCTAATATTACTATTAATAGTATTGTGATAATGCTTGTTTTACTTCAGATTGAAAAATGGTACGTAACTACGTGCGGAAAAGAAATGGTCCTGAATGGAGTAAAATAAAATTAGATGAGGCTGTGGAAGAGGTAAAAAGTGGCAGAATGTCAGGGTACCAAGCTGCAGCTTACTATAAAATACCCCGTACAACGATAATGAGTCATGTTAATGGTAAACGCGGTCAAAAATCAGATAATATGGGTAGACCAAAAGCTATTAGTGCAGAACACGAGCAAACGCTAGTCAATTGCTTGCGTGTAATGGAGAAAAACGGATTTGGCCTAAGCCGAACGGAAGTAATTGTATTTAAGTCTATAGTAAGGGTTGTCCATGTCCAGGTACTTCTTGTGTTTTGACTGATATCAAACATTTGACAAAAACTCCAGAAAAATATAATTTAAATGACTGGGTATTAGTACAGTTTTGTACAAAAAATAGCATAAAGCACTTTGTTGGACAAATTATATCATTTAACAGAAAAAATCCTGTGGTCAAGTATCCCCGAAAAGTCCGCTCTCCTAAAAAAGAATCGTTCTTTTCGTATCCCAAAAATGACGATATTTGTGAATTATACCACAGTGAAGATATTTTGGCAATCCTTCCTGCACCTGAAATGTCTCGTCGAGGACATGTGATATTTAATATTGAATTTAATAATTACAATCTACAGTAAGCTTGTACTTGTAATTTTTATATGTATAAAACATGTTATTGGGATAAAATAATATTTAGAAAAATACAATGACTACTCAGTATGAGTATTAGCCTGTTTGGAAGCCTTAGTGTTTAGTGAGTTTAGAGTCAGAACTTCACATAAAAGTATCTTGAAGTTTGAAGTTCCTAGAGCTTTGTTATAGAAAGGGAGCCTATTACGTGAAATATTTTAGTTCTAACAATTTTACTTTCCTGTGTTGTTAAGAGAGTACCGAGAAGGTCGTACCTATTTTTTATTTACTAACTAGATAATATATTTTTTGTTTTGTTCCAAGTTCCAAGCTCTTATACAATGATTTTACTTAAAAATGCGTTTATATTTAAAAAAGGTTTTCCACCCCAGCTAGGAACACATATGCCACAGCAGTTACCCCGGATTTTATTTTATCATATATGATAATAGTCGGCTATCTACATCATGTAGATGCAAAATAATGAATTATCATCGTTTAGTATCATGAATATTACATAATAAAAATAAGTAAAAAAGTTTTAAGTTTAACGATTTTTATTGCACCAAAAACTAGAAAATAAAAATTTGTTATAACTAACCGTAGATGCAACTTTCTGTAGATTACTCACGTGAAACTATTATCACTGTAGTTTTCCCAAGTCGGATGCTGAAAGCCACGTTTAGCCTCTATGTCAGTGGATTAAGCGTTACCTAATCGGAAACTTTTACCAAACTGAAATAAAAACGTTTAACTTAAAACTTTTTTACTTATTTTATTTTCAAGTTTTTAGTGCAATTGTTAAGTTAATTTCCGATACTATACCGATGCTGTTTGTAATAATGTAATACAATAATGCATGCTAAGTATAGCGTTTATACTCTCGCGCTTTCATCACGAATCACGACACATATGTATACGCAATGGACATTATTTTATGTGTAACGGGAGGCGAATCCCTGCTGAATAGGTATTTTTAGAAATCCGACACCATTTTTTTAAATTTAATATCTCGATTGACAAATAAAAACCAAAGGCTCGGCGTGGTTAATGTAAGGTTCATTCAATAAGTACATACCTTAGATAACAGAGATCTGACAATAAGGAATATATCAATCAATTTGGTTTATTGAGATTTTCAAGTTTAAATTTTTATACAAGTCGAATTTCGAGACTATAAAATATAAACTCATTCTCTGAGTCGACCAACCGGAGGACCGCAGGTCTGACGGAAAGTGCGACGCGAACCGAGGGCCTAAAGGGTAAATCCATGCAATCTATCAACCGGAGGGCCATAGGCACGACTGCACTATGGCACGCACTACGTGAAACCGAGAGACTCACACTCTCTGTATATCAACTGGAGGACCGCAGGTCCGAGTGCACGCCCTACGCGAACCACTCACGCTGTCACTCTATCAACTGGAGGGCCGTAGGCCCGACGGCTCGCCCTACGCGAACCATTCACGCTGTCACTCTATCAGCTGGAGGGCCGCAGGCCCGACGGCTCGCCCTACGCGAACCACTCATGCTGTCACTCTATCAGCTGGAGGGCCGCAGGCCCGACGGCTCGCCCTACGCGAACCACTCACACTGTCACTCTATCAGCTGGAGGGCCGCAGGCCCAACGGCCCGCCCTACGCGAACCACTCACGCTGTCACTCTATCAGCTGGAGGGCCGTAGGCCCGTCGGCTCGCCCTACGCGAACCACTCACGCTGTCACTCTATCAGCTGGAGAGGCCGCAGGCCCGACGGCTCGCCCTTCGCGATTCACTCACGCTGTCACTCTATCAGCCTCACGCTGTGAGTCTATTAGCTGGAGGGCCGCAGGCGCGACGGCTCGCCCTACGCGATCCACTCACGCTGTCAGTTTATCAGCCGGAGGGACGCAGGCGCGACGGCTCGCCCTACGCGAATCACTCACGCTGTCACCCTATGAGTCTATCAGCCGGAGGGCCGCAGCAATGACATACGGTACTAAATCGTGGTCGCTTACAATGGGCCTCATAAGAAGGCTCAAAGTCACCCAAAGGGCAATGAAGAGGCCTATGCTAAGTCTCTCTGCGAGATCGGATTACAAATGAGACCAAAGTAACCGATATAGCTCTTCGAATCGCTAAACTGAAGTGGGCGGGGCTCGTCGTGCGTGGATTGCGTGGAACCGATGGCCGTTGGCGCGAGTAGCGGTCACGTACCGGAAGGCGCAGCGTGGGTAGGCCCCTCACAAGGTGGACTCGTGACCTGGTGAAGGTCGCTGGATGCGGGTGGCACAGGGCCGGTCCTTGTGGCAATTTTTGGGGGGGCCTATATTCACCAGTGAACGTCTTTCAGCTGATATGATGATGATGATCATAATTAAATCCGTATGTTTCTACCAAATATCTAAAGCAGTACTGCAAAATCTACATATCGCTAAACCTAGCGGTTGCGGCAGGCAGTAACACTGGAGTATCAGATTTGAGGAGTTGGATGTTAGTATTAAATTCGCATTTTTCTACTTAATATTATCTAAAGAACTTCTTTGAAACCAAGATATCGATAAAAGATAAGCCTTCCGGTTATTGTAGGCAGTACTGCAGCATCAGGAGTGAGGAGTTGGAAGTCAAGATCAGGCTGTTAGTATTTGATTATGCCAAACATGCTATACTTTCATTTTCACGTGTCTAACACTCTCGGTTAAGGTAAACAGTACGTCTGCAGCATCAGGCTTTGAGGATACAAGGATACAAATATTATAATATTGCATTGTCATGGGGACTTGATTAGAGTTCCAAATTTTATTGATTTCGGTGCAGTAGAAGTGGTCGAAAAATCGATCACAAAATTTGAAGCATCGACGACAGTTGATACGCGGTGAAGTTAATAAAAACCGTTTAAAAATTAAAAGTTGCTGTCTAGCGTGCACTAACAATGCAGCTACACTTACCTCAATTTATTGGGGAAATGTGACTGACGGTCTTTTATTTTAAGACATTAAATACCATCTCTCAGTCATCAAATAAAATACACGGTGGAATTTAATCGGTGAACAGGAACCCATTTTTCTAATTCAGTAATCGATTGCGGTCACGTTTATGTAGTACTTAAGTGGAACCAAGTGAGTTTTTTTTAGCATAACAAATTTTTATGTTGAAATTAAACTTTAGTTAAAATTTTTTGTCACCCTACTAATGGTTTAGTCTGAAAAGTTTAATACCTCTTTTCAAACTATCAGCCATGCATCGCTCTTATTTTACATAGGAATAGAGTCTATCGCAAAAATTAAAGCATGTGAGAGGTTATTGCTCATTTATGTTTTAAGTTTCTATGGCTGATAGTTTGAAAAGAGGTATTAAACTTTTCAGACTAAACCATTAGTAGGGTGACAATAAATGAACATAAAAAAAATTAATGCTAAAAAAAAACTTGGTTCCACTTAAGTACTACATAAACGTGACCGCCATCGATTACTGAATTAGAAAAATGGGTTCCTGTTCACCGATTAAATTCCACCGTGTATAAATGGTTTCTTGCTAAAGATGAACCTTATCATATTGTACTTTAGGTAGAACACATTTCGAAATACAGCTTTGGGATCTTGATTTATCTGTTTCAAGTTAACTTTTACAAAAGTATGACACACTTACCCATATTGACCTTACTAAAAAGCAAAAAATAAAATATTTTAAAAATAAAAATAACACCGCCTTCAAAAAAGTCGCCCGAACTAAAAAGTAAATAATAATTTTGGTTCCTACTACTTAGGATTTCCTACCCAAACCTTTAAACCTTTTACCCTATTCATTGAAATAAAATATTATGGCTAGGTACCCTACAGATTTCTTAGAAGTCGGTGCCAAGCCAAATATGTTCACTTCGCGAGTGCTTACCTATAATGTATTTGATAGAGCTTTGTAACTTACTGTCACTCCGGTTATGCTTTCATCAAAATGACTGAAGCAGATCATTCTGTCGATAAAAGCATAATCGGAGTGACAGTGAGTTACAAAGCTCTATCTAATATATACCTATGAACGTCTTTGGCTTGGCACCGACTTCTAAGAAATCTGTAGGGTACCTAGCCATAATATTTTATTTCAATGAATAGGGTAAAAGGTTTAAAGGTTTGGGTAGGAAATCCTAAGTAGTAGGAACCAAAATTATTATTTACTTTTTAGTTCGGGCGACTTTTTTGAAGGCGGTGTTATTTTTATTTTTAAAATATTTTATTACAAAGTTACAATTTACCCAGGAAGCCATGTTTTTTAACGCCACCTAGTGTCTAATAGTAACACTAGCTTAGCACTGTTCAGAGGTTTTCGTTTCATACATGTTCAGCAAATCGACACTAGATGACACTATTTTAAGAACTTAAACTACAATAAACACACTGCTGAATTTTTTAGACAGCCCACACCACAAGTGACACTCGAAAAGCCTCAGAACAAGCACCTGCGATCTGGTGCATTTCAATATTAACTGCCAGCATGTTGTGCATTATTGGTGCTACCGGGCGCTAATTAACTCCTAAAGTAGGCCAAAGGCCCTACCGCGAACCACGAACGAAATGTTGCCTCTCTGTCACACTTACGTACGAATTCACAAGTGCGAGAGAGAAGCAACACTTCGTGGTTCGCGGTAGGGCCTCAGGTCCTCTTTGCCGCCTTTTTCTACTTGCAGGGATTGTAAAACAGTATATAATAAGTAGATATATTACTTATCATATTTATTATCTACCAAATTGCATATTCATCAAACGAAAACAATATACAATTTGGTTGCCAGGCGAAGAGCTATTTTGTCGCCCGCAGTGTAATACGACTTTAACTGTTGTTAGGACTCTACGATTGGTACGAGAAATCGACGCGTTTCTCCAACCAAATATCGCAATCGCTTACGATATCTTATATTTCCATTAAAGCAATCAATGTCATTATCATTAGTTTTGATGCAAGTATTTTTTGTTTTATTTTAAACACTCAAACGTATCTAGGTTTCCTAAATTATATTGAAACTTCAGCAATATTTCTGAAGCGAATTCGTCTTGATTCGAAAAAGACAGCAACATTATGTATCTTACCTGTCAATTATTTTGATGAGAATGAAAATTATATCTGATTTTCATAATCGGGTGGGGAAAAAAATCTGCTATCGGATACTTTTTGGTCAATTATAGTTTTTTTCTCAGCTTGATTGAATTTCAGCTCACATTTTTTTATTTTAATAATATTCGTACAACGCACGCGCAGAACATCGCCAAAAATCGCCCAGCGCCATATTGAGAGAGGCGGACGTTGTATGACTTGAGTGATTAATCGTGGTTAGTGCAATAATTTGAAGTGGAACATTTGATCGTGCCCTATGGATAAACATTCGGGTACGTAACAAATAACAAAGTGCACCTATAAGGTTCCTATCGGCGTCTAATAAGCAGTGGCAAATCACATCGTAACCTAGACATAGGCCGTTCTAGTTATCAGTAGATTACCTAGGTATCATCAGTCCCCTATTTGCTCACAGTTTTAATCTTATTATACACACGTGTGGGGGAATAGCCATGGGTTTCTTGAATTTAGTTACAATAACAAGACAATACGATCGCTTCACAAGGCTCTACGTTCGTATATAAACGAATTTCAAAGTGTTTATGTCGGCAGTTGACAGCAGCGTATATGTATATGACCGATCATAAGTCACCACACCCAGTGACCGGATTGTCGGTTTTAGTATTTAATCATTTCGCGTTCGGATGGTTGTCCGCGCGGCGCGTCGTTGGTGCGTGATATTGTGAGAATTCGTAACGATTGTTCAAGTCGCGAGGTGTCAATGTGAAATATGTATTTTCTAGGAGTGGTGTGCCTTGGTTGAAATGCCTGCCGAAAGGACAGGGCTCCGCGCGCGTGGAAGGACTGCGGCCCTCCGCCCTGAGGAAACATGGACTGCTGCATGTCAGAAGAAGCCAAAGAACAGAAAAGAATCAACCAAGAAATAGAGCGGGTACTCCGGAAGGACAAACGAGATGCCAGAAGAGAACTCAAACTTTTGCTGCTCGGTGAGTTATATTTTAGTTCTTATTAACGCCAATTGCATATTGTGATAGTGACCTCACATGTTTAATCAAAATACAGGGAAATCCTAATAGTTCCTAACTGATAACCGGAACTTCCATTTAAATGGTCATACTCAGAAGTATTAAACTGTGGAGAGTAACTAAATGTAAAGTGAAACATTTAACCATGAATTGATTTTCATTAAATCAAATGCTTAGATTATGTGCATGGCAATTGGCCAACTTCTAAATGGTGTAGTTTATAGGTAATTTGTGTTTTGTCTTAAAAGTTAGCACCTGTTGAATGTTTTAGTTAAATTCAGAGTCAAATTTACGATTTCATGTATTTCAAATACTACACTTTCTAGTTCACTTCTGCACACTTTAGATTGAATATTTTTACAGATAAGATTGTAATCTGTACTCTTATTTTCTGACTACAATCTTATGAGAAATATTTGTTTATCACACTATCGTTTTGGTATCAGTGATGCATTTGATTATTCAGGTTACTAACTTAGTCAATCGTTTGAAGACATCTCATAAATGCCAATTTAAATGTAACATTTCAGGATTAGATTAATTATTCATTATGAACATTGACAAATAGTGTAACATTGTAGTACCTTATTAGTATAAGGGTATATCTACCATGTAAATTGAAATGATTGAGTACCTGATATTTCGGCACTGTTGCGAATGTCATCTTCCCAGAGTAACTGTCTCAATTTACATGGTGAATATGCCGTTTTAAGTAATACTAACAATATCAATGACCATGTTAACTTAAACACTCATATTGTTGTTCCTATTCCAGAAATGATAGATTAGCAAGTAATTTATTAAGTACAACTAGGGCCTGCAATTACAGATTTTTTTGTATGGGCAATATTGGAATTCCAATATTGTTCATACAAAAAATTCCGGAATTGCAAGCCCTAAGTACAACATAAAACAAAACGCAGAAACATAATTATGTCCATTTTAGCATACTCCTGCTATGATGCAATGTACATGACAATTACTGATTATAAGAATCCATATTTGTATAAAGAATGTATATCTATACTGTATCTGTATATGTATACAATCTTGAAAGCCTACCTGTGAGAGATCAGATTACACATTGTGTAATTTGATTCGATTCATCGAAGGTATTAGCAAAGGATAGGTAACCAACATAGACTTGTTGGTGAAAATAAGTCAATTGGAAAAACTTTAGTCCTTTCTTAATTTGTGGTGTTGATACCATTGTATTGTATTGTATTCTGGCCATTTACTGCAACACAACATGAGTGTCTAAATACACATGGGTTATAGCATGTAATTATAATTATATTTATAGTTTTTTTACTACCTTGAATTTCTTTGTTCATGGATGAAGGTTTCCTCCCTCACAATGCTTTCCTACACCATAAAGCACTTGTGAATATCAAACAATACCAATTTACACAATCTTAGCTGTTGCTCCCATGTTGGTAGGTGTTGGCCTAGCTCTAAATTTTAGTTATAAAAAGGGTTTTTTCAACCACTACAGCTTGGTGACGATATAATTTCATAAATAATACATATAAATATCATGAGACAATCTTACACATATCAACTCAGTACCACACTAAGCTCTTGGCTTGTGTTGTGAGTACTAAGCGACAATACATATAATATATAGATACCATGACTAAGTCACAAATATTTGTGTTAAACACACAAATATATGCCCTGCCCTCGCCGGGAGTTGAAATAGGAACCTCCAGCTTCATAGGCAGAGTCACTACCAAGTGAGCTATGGAGACCGTCATAGATAGATAACTTCATGCTTTGATACATAAATACAACAAAATAATATATCTAGCCAACAAATGCATGTTCTTACTAAGATTCAAACCTTCCTGTAAGTCTTGTTTCAGATGCCATGGTTTTTATTTTTGTTTCATAATCATTAACATAAATATCTGTTATATGGGTTTCTCCAAAATATCAAGGTATTTTAATGCACCTTATTTTCTCTCTTATAGAGACCAAGACAAAATGATAATAATAAATGGGTTTTTAATGCCATTTGAATATCTATGTTCCTTTAAAAAAACCTTAAATATTTGTATACCATGTCCAAAAGTAAAGGGTTTCTAGGAAGTCCAATATGTTGATATTTAATTGTGAAGTTGCTGTGTCAAGCTTTTTGTGGGACATTTACGATTTGCTTTTATTGAAGAAAATCATTTGTGAAAAAACCTAAGCACTACTTGAAAATAAAAGTCATAGTTTCCCATAAATAATAGCTTTCTGGATTTGGTCTTATTATTTAGGTTTATATGATATCTATTTCTGGTTATAAGTTCACTGGGTTCACATACTTTGCGAAGCCCCACCCCACTTGGGTCTGGGTCATACTTGGGAAAATAGGCCAGTCCAAAATTGATTTTATTTCCTATTAATACTTTCCATTGATTCCAGTTACTTTCTTATTTTACAACTAGGATTCCTGACTGAAGTATTATTATTTAGATTTATGCCCATAATTGAGCATTTCTCAAAAAGTCTGTCCATTTTGATATAGATATTAAAATTGGGTGGGTTGTTTTTATTTTTTTTTATTTGGTGGATTGGTAGAGTAGATGATACAGAGCAAGATCCATCACATTTTCCAAAATGTACGAAAATATGTGTGTGAATGTCCATTTTTAATACCAAAAATGTAAGAAAACCTGGTAATAAAAGGGAAGTTCCATGCAATCTTCTTTATCAGAATGTATGCATCTGATCAGAATATTATTATTAGTACAGTCAGCACCAAATACTTTGAAGCAGTCAAAGTGGCCAGATATATACACCATATCATACTAAATATTGCATACTTAAAAGGTATTTCAAAATCAGTTACCTAGCACCCTCGCAGGTAATTTTAAAACACCCTGTATAATACCTAACAATAGCATATCATATGGTACATAAATTATTGGGCTACTTTGTGCGGCTCGTACGAAGTATTTCACGCTGACTCGGCATTGAGTACCTGACTATTATTTTCACACTACATTATATTGTAACAAATGCCTGTAGATAACTATATGACATACATAAATTGACGGAGACGCACCTTAACATTACTAATTAGCAAACACTAAAAGCCACAATGGATTTTTTGCTATAGCTGATTTCTATTTCATTTAATTAGGTTTGACTAAACTATTATACATTACTAAAATTGACAAAAAAGTTGTTGTCTTGTAATGAAAAGTTAGGTATTTACAATATATTTTGTATGTTTATGTAACTTTAAATGAATTTGTATAAAGTAGTGGAATTTAAGAAATGTTTTTTCTCATCCAATACCTATTTAAGATGAAACTTCCAAAATCGGTTATTTCATTCCAGCTCTAATTTCTTTAAGGTTTTTTAAATTCTCCATCTAGAAATTGTCATTAATTTGACATATACAATAAATTTTAAATATAGGTATATTATTTGAAATTCGTTATCATTATCAATGTTTCACACTATGTGGTTGATTGCAAAACATTGCACAAAGGAAAAAAAATAGTGCACTAAATCATTGATTTGTCATAAACTTGTCGACGGGTCGTTTTCTAAAATATTGTACCCAATGTAATGAAGCCCTATGAAATCAAAAATTGCGATCGTCGATCGTTTGCATCGTGTTACGACAGTTAGTCATCCAAACTATATGGGTGTAACTTCGTAACACAAAGATGTGACGTTAACTTTTGTTTTTAAGCCCTTAACTTATGTATTTTTTTTTTTTGTAATCGACGCTTTATTGCCTAGGTGGGTTGTTCTTTTTCCATACTTGACCTGAGTTGCCTACCTGTACTATTCGTACAGAGGTGTCTGAACTCTGAATAGCGTCTTTTGCTTATACATAATACCTAATTTGTAATAAATCTCATGGGAAAATTTTACATTTACAAATCGACCTAGTCCCACGATATGTAATCAAGGTATTATGGGTACCTACTAAAAGACGATAGAATTATATGAGCAATCTACTAATACTTGAATAATAATAAGGAACAAAAATTTGTTGTAAACACACAAAGAGATGCCGTTACCGGGACGGGATTGGAACCCGGGGCCTTCAGCTTCGTAAGTCACAATTAACTTGCAGCTTGATCTTTGCATTGGTGGTGGAAATAGGGACTGAACTCGGTCGTCAGTATTGCGGATATTTTCAACAATTTATTTAATTTAGGAGTTTTTTTTATAACTTTTCCCATTGACTTACGTTTTTACATGGTCAGCACCAATTTTGGTTGTCGCGCGACGTAATATGTACATCAAGAACTAGGCACATTATAATTATAAATATGAAACACACAAAAAAGTTGTTCTGGTATGATAAAGTAGGGAAACGTAAAGATTATACCTAATGTTTTTTTAACGGGGTAAGATAAAAAACAAACGGTAGTCTTTGGTCTTAACCTCACTAATTAGTATTAGTAGGTATAGCACTTAAAGATATTGTAATTCCCAGGTGTTTGTTAATTATGGAAATAAGTAGGTGATCATTTCATAATTTTGGCCCGATTTTCGAAACTGATCACATTTTGTGACATCTTTTTTTTAGATCTTATTTATCCGAGGCTACAACGGATACATACAATGTATTTTCACAACCCTATCATACCGAGTTAAAGCAGGTACAACTATTTCTTTGAATTCGTTTTTGCTACAAAGAAAACGATTTGTTAAATAATATTTTAATGAGATAGTTGTATATTCCTTAAACTGGCGATTTTATTTTTGTGTATTGATGTAGGTACATATTGTGTTACACTATAAACTAAACTCTTATATTATGTAACTAGGTCTTAAAAATAGGTACGTACCATAATTATGTATTATGACATGGATACGTTCTCTTCCTTTATTCTAGCCGGAGATTTGCGTATAAATATATCAGAATATTATTGTTTAACGCATCTGAAGGTAGGGATTCCCCCAAGGAAAAATGTTTTTCAAGTATTTTCATACATGTTGCTAACGAGACGACTAAATGAGTACATCCCAACCTAGTTTTTATTGTCTTTCATCTATAATATCTATTATCTACTTAGTAAACGAAAAATGACGTTTACATTTTATTATTTAAAATAACAAAATGTTTTTCGAGTCGTATCACCCCACTACAGGGTTGCAAGATACCTAAAGATTGAAAATGATTACTTACAAAATGTAGTATTCCTAAACAAGGAAAGTTGCTTTTATTGCACCGATTCTTCTACATCTCTATAATAAATAATGTATTTACCTGTAGTGTAACCGTCACTACCTCTCTTAGCACGTCACCATTTTTCTTTGACGTCACAAACTTAGGTACCTAGTGCCTTTTTCCCTTGCACGTATATTCTAAATTGCTATGAAGAGACGAATTTAGCGACATGGAAATTTTCGACAGCATATTTTTTCATTCGATCTGATGTCATGCTGATGTGTGATCTGATGTCTGATGGCAACTATTTACTAGATTGTATTAATTTTATAGCAGTGCTTGCTGCAGTGTTATTCACTAAGGAAACCGCCTTGCTGTCAGCGCTGTGTCAGTGCTGCGGCAGCGTCGAGCCTAAAAATGGTATTCACTAATGTACTTTAAACGACACTAGTGCTCGGCGACGAATGCGGCGTGAGCTGGAACTACATTGCGTCGAAAGTTTGACGTTTAATGTATGAACTTCGTATTCTCTAACGAAAAAAAGCGACGAACTCGCCCACAACCTCGCTCACAGCCTCGATTCCTAATGTCAAATCAAACAGCTAGGATTTTAGACAAGGCTGTCTCGACATCGAGCTCGTTGACGAACGCAGCGTCGAATGTGTCAATAAGAGAATAGCATAGCTGGACAGATAAAAAAATATTAAGCGTTAATCCAAATTGCCCAAAAGACAATTTTGACAAATAATCAATTCCGATTTTTTATTTACTCTACTGAATCATCAATAAATTCGGTTAGTTAAATCAATACATTGGAATTAAAGACTAATAGTAATTTACACTGGGCTATTGAAACTCCTAAAAAATGCTGAGATTGACGTCACATTAGAGAAAACCAGAAAACGCGTAGATCGTTCGCGTACAAAATACAATGCAAAGAATCGAATGGTGCCATCAGTTTTTAGAACGCTATGAAAACTTTTACGTATTCAAATATTAAACTCTTTAACACCGTGGGCTACCATGGCTAGTATCAATCAGAGTTAGTACCAATCCAAAAAAAAACATGTTTTCTAATTGTTACTCTGTACAAAAGGTATATTTAACGGCGTAGGTCCCATTATGGGGAATAGTCTCACTAACCTCATTAATAGGTGTCAAAAAGTGAGAAATAAAACCTTTAAAAAATACGTTAACACTCGTTTTAAGTGCCCATTTTAAGAATAACATTTACTTTTTTGTAAAATACATTAAAAAATATGAAAAAAAAATTGAATTAAATTTCGCCAGAAATGACAAAACTCATGTAATATTTTTTGTTTGTTTTTACATCAAAAATGCGTGGTTAAAATTTTTCGGGTTATAAGAGCCCACGGTGTATAATGTATAATATATTCTACATTACTTTCATACAAGTGTTATGTTTTCATTTCCCATTTGTTGTAGAAAATAGCAAATTTTCTATCAATTTACTTATGCGCTTATTCGTTGACGTCTATCAAACCACCTTTTTATACAAAAAAAATAGCGAGAGCTTGAAATTGCATTTGTAGTGGATGAAGTTGTGTTACTAAAAGTAACATTTTTATGGACCTTATGTCTTTGCAATTAGGTTTACTTTTAGTTACATGATGTACAAGAGTCTAGAAAACGCACAAACATTACCACACAATACATTAAAACACCACTACACATGCTAGCAATTCCAAGCTCTCAGTAGGTATAAACCTACACCTCGTTAGTATTTAATGTTTCCACTATATGAACAAAGGAAACATCCCTATTCAGGTCATTCACTTTTTTTTTCTTGTTATTATTCTGTCATATGACCCTGGGAACAACAGTGACAGTGACTAGAAGAAAGTATCCTGCAAAACTACTATCATGATTAGTGGGTGACCCAACTTGGAAGGGCCCCATAACCTCGTAAGGCCCATTCTATTTTTATGACAAAGTGAAATAATAAGAATAACCCAGTGTCCTAAAAATATGACCATTTCTCTTTGAAAAATATGACGTCATGGGCCGTTTTGAGTAAATTATGTTGTCCTAAAAATAGGACGTTGGGCCTTACGAGGATAGCTATCTAAAAATTCCAAGTTTTGTCAATTTTAATGCTATTAACCCCTCGTATGCTTAGGCACGGATCCGTGCGTGGGAATTTCAATTTATTGTTTTAAGTGTCAAGGTCACTTTTTCAGTAACCTAATTTGACAGGCCGCATACGAGGGGTTAAGCTGTGAATTTAAGGGTGACCCATGACGTAACCATGGCAACGATTGACACAAAAAAAGTGACCAATTAAACAAACTAAATTTCATCCAGGTACTGGCGAGTCGGGCAAGTCAACGTTCATCAAGCAGATGAGAATCATCCACGGCTCCGGCTACAGCGACGATGACAAGCGGGGCTTCATCAAGCTCGTCTACCAGAACATCTTCATGGCAATGCAGAGTATGATCCGCGCCATGGATCTACTCAAAATACAATATGGGATTCCGTCCAATGCAGTAAGTGATCATCAAAATCAGCCCGAGTCCTTTCGTTGTTGAATATAATAAATAAATAAATAAATATCTTGGGACATCTTACACAAATCGACCTAGTCCCACGGTAAGCTCAATTAAAGCTTGTGATGTGAGTACCAGGCGACGATACATATAATAGATAGATACATATAGATACTTAAATACATACAGGGTGTTTGTTATGTCGTTAGCCAAATTTGGATATGTCATTCGCGATCACCAGTACACAACATTTTTGAAAAAAAAAGTGACACTTTTTTTTAGTTTTTTTCCCGTTTTTTATCCGGCAAAAACATAATTTGTGGTCACCAGGCAAGTTTGTTTCAATCCGTGCGATTCGATGGCAGACAAAAGGGTAGCAGGTTTGAGTAGTCAAGTCTTAGCCAATCAGGAGTTCATCACAAGCACCGATCAGCCGACGTCACTCACCCCACCATCGGCACTAAACAATGAATAAAATGTCCTAACTACATGCACACACGATTGTTATTTGATTAAAACTGCCCAAGCGCATACCTACCTGTACCTGCTCGTCGTCATCAACAATTCAATTTGCTTAGAGAGTGCATTAGAATCGATATCTGAGGTAAACCAGTACGCGTTTGTATGACGGAACATTTAAGTTACTACGTTCTTGAGGTCAAATTATGCTGGCTCGGCTGATCGCAAGATGCCATGTGCCATTTGTACAGCACTCTGTAAACAAAAAAGGAGTGCGCTTGTGTAAACGCGCTCGAGTCAAACTACCCTCAAATCGGCGCGCAACTCAAAATACCCCCATTATTAGTACTGTATGCGATAGACTGATAATGCTGTCTCGTGAGATTTACCTGCAAGTTAAGCTCCACCTCCATTCCCACCACGCGTAGGAAACTTGTTACGTACGTTATAACGCATTGAATTAGTTACCTTATGCGGGTTAATTAAAGTTGCAAACTCAAACACCCTTTCCAATCTGATTTGGCAGTTATGAGATGATGGGGCCGTACGCAAAGTAAGCAAGTGATCATAGTGACCAAACATTCGTTAGATAATGGGATTTAAAAAAAAATCTATAACAAAAAGGATAATGAAAAATGGATTATTTTTGTTTTACCAAATATTTTTTTACGCCTTTACCCAACACATATTGCAATATGGCTAATGATATAACAAACACCCTGTATACAGCCATGACCAAGGAACAAACTTTTGTGATAAATAAATACACAAAGAATGCCCTCGCCGGGATTCGAACCCGAATTCGAATAAGCCTATAACATGCACCATACTCTAGCCAAGTTGCCAATCGCTAAAGCTCAGAAGCGTATCGTAGTTTTCTCTCTCATAATTTATTATTAATCCGACAAAGACAGTTAGTTCCTTTTCATTTCCGATTCACGTTTAAGCGTTAGCCGTTGGCAAGTTAGCTACGCATCTTGGGCTTTTACCTATCCTCATTCATCTACCTACAATCCGATTCAAATAATTATTTCAGCGAATAGCAGGGTTTCTTATACGCTTGCCCAAATGCTGTATCTATGCCAGAACTCGTATGTTTCATTGTTGCCTGTTTCCCGGCAGACGTGATCAGCCCACTGCCACTTCAGCTTGATTAGGTTAGCTGGATCGAATATTTGTGCTATGTATCCACTGTGGTCCTGATAGTAGACCCCTCCCAAGGCGTGCAACAAAGTTTCCTCTTTATCCAGAAATTTTCTCATTTTCCAATCTGTCATTGATAATGATGGGACCTATAACTAGTAAATAATTTGCTGGTTTGCTACTATTTATCTTTTATGTTGCATAAAATGACTTTCATGTAATTTGAGTAAGAACATAATAGTTAACAGAATACAGGAAAGATCAAAAGTCAATTCAAAAGAGGAATGGGTAATTTCATTTCCGCAATGTGTCAAAGTTCCGTAAAAACAAGAAAGACTCACTCGTCTAGAAATATCTATTAATAAAATACAAATACAAATTCAATATACAGTTAGGGTTTGATCGAAGCCATGAATCTATTTAAAATACAACGCAGTAAGTGGTGCTTGTATTCAGATCATGTCAGCAGATAAGATTAGCTTGATATTTCCGTAGAGGCTGCTCGTTCGAAAGTTAGCCGTTTTGCATTGAAAAACAAAAATGTACATGTCAAAAAACCGTCATTTGTAATGGTTGAACCCATAGAATTAAGTAAAGACTTGGCCGGTTTGCGGATATTATAATCTTTAATGTTCCATGAATGAATGTACTTCCAGTAAGTACATTATATTTAACAGAGTTCAGAAAAGATCAAAACTCAATTCAAAACAAAACAGGAATGTGGAATTTCATTTCCGCAATGTGTCAAATGTTGCGTGTACCACAATATGGTTAAAATAAAAATAGATTTTAAATTTAAGTACATACCTACACATTAATTAGGTAATTAAGCGTGACTAAACTCTTTAACAGTATTTGTATGTTCCGAATATTTCCCTATATTTTATGTATAATATAAATATAACATTTATTTATCATAAGTATGATATTACAAGGTCAAATATATGTTTAAAACATATAACTTCTTATAACGCAAAATATATTCAATACATTTTTGTCCGTTGTTGATGTTATAAATATAAATTCAATGTCTTATAAGGGCATTTTCACTTCTAGAGACACCCAATTAGCTTAACTCTCTCAAAAAAGTTAACTTCGATGTCAGCTTTGTAACGACAATTAAGCATGAAATATTAACAAAAATGTTTTTTTTATCATTTAATCCAGAAAGATTACGCGTTTATGCAATATAAAAAGATAAATAAAGTTGATTTACGTAAATATTTCATGCTTAATTGTCGTTACAAAACTGACATCGAAGTTAACTTTTTTGTGAGACTTAAACTAATTGGGTGTCCCTAGAAGTGAAAATGCCCATAAAAATCCTAGCGTTTTGCCGCTTGGCAACCAAATAAATTAACATATTGTATACATGTATATCATTCGTAAATATAGGTATCTTAACAACAATACAAAACTTCGTCTCATTGGATTTACAAGTACCTACTTACGCATTTTAGACATTCGTAGGAAATATCAACTATAAACCCTTATGAATATTGGTGACCATAACCGTTCACCAGTAATCGTACATTAAAACGAGGACAGTAGTATCAAATGTAATACTTGTTAGGTTGTAAAAGTTTTGACAAAATTTGCATGATATAGATGAACTAGCGACCCGCCCCTGCTTCGCGCGGGTATAATACTAAAACCTTCCTCTTAAATCACTATCTATAAAAAAACGCATCAAAATCCATTGCGTAGTTTTAAAGATTTAAGCATACATATTACATAGGGATACATCAGGGACAGAGAAAGCGACTTTGTTTTATACTATGTAGTGATTATCGAAAGCTGGGAATTGCATTTGTAGTGATGTTACTAAAAGCAATACTCTTAAAGTGGATCTTATGTCTTTTCAATTAGATTTACTGTTAGTCAAATGATGACAGTACAGTACAAGATTCGAGAAAACACACAATAAATAAATACCACAGAATACATTGTAAACATACCATACCACGAAGTATGCAATTCCAAGCTATCAATGATTTATCTATAATATTAATATGGAAAAATTTTATCATTTGTGTATTTGAATTTAATTGTTATGAATGTAATGTAATTCGTGAATAAATAAAGGAATTGTATTATATAGAACAATGATCAATGACCATTGATATTCAGTATTCACCATCTATATAAAACTGCCAGCTCAGACTGCAACCGTTTCTGGAAGTAATAAAACAACGCCCCTAAAAGAAATCGATCGTATGACGAATACCTATATTTAACGCGTTACAAATGATTTCCAGGAAAAGGCGGATTTGATATCATCAATCGACTTTGAGAGCGTCACCACGTTTGAGAGTCCGTACGTGGAGGCGATCAAGGGTCTGTGGTCCGACAACGGGATTCAGGAGTGCTATGACCGCAGGCGGGAGTACCAGCTCACTGACTCTGCCAAATAGTAAGTACATTTTTACGAACAGTGCAAACTTAAGGTGCATTCCATGAGAATTTCGGGTACGTGACTCGGGTTTTCGCGTACTGCGACCATATATAACATGACGCCAGCTCAAAAATGCCCCCAAAAGCAATTGTTCAATTGTGCCAAGATGGGCAGGACATAGCGCTTTTCTTAACACCGCGCATATTTCGGCGCAACATCTTTGACAAATGCTTATAGAATATAGCCAATCAAAACTTTGATGAACCAATCACAACTATTTTTAAATGGCGGTTTAAGTTTTTATAGGTTGATATTGACACTCATTACCGTGATGCATTGAAAAGGGGGTGACCCTTGTCAACTAAAATTCAGGACCGTTTTTGAAAGGCAATTTAATATGGCGTGCGGCTTCCATGTTTTATTTGTTCGTAGTTCGCGTACATCTAAGAAATCGTCGGTTGACAAGCAAAAGTCACTAAGTAACAAATACCTACTTGAAATAAACGTCTCTCAGTTTTGACACAAGAACGACATACGAGGTTGCTAAGAATGGTGACAGCCGACGAAATGTATGAATACAATTTTTATTGTATCTTAATTTTGTGACTGGGTGTTTATATTTATAGAGAATTCTCGCACTTTGCATATATTTCCAAGTTAGCTGTCATAGCCGTCACGTTCCCGACAACGAAAGACTATTTCATGGAATGCAACTACATAGTTTCGTGTTAGGGCATCTTTCTCAGAGAACAAAATAATGATATGGATATTTTAGTATCTTATCAAATGATCGACTGCACCGACAGACTTTACCGACCACGTACAAAACTTGGTTGCAAATGTATGAAACACGTCAATGCGTAGGTATACTCTGCGTCAATTTATGGTGTGGTTGGTTTTTACATATGCTACATCTATTCTGTCTGTGGCAAATACTGTAGAGTCAAGTGGAACCTATCCTATCGAAAGAATCCTCTTATAAATATGTTACGACGTTCCTATTAATTATTATACAGAATCAAAGTACACACGGATATATTTTTGAGCATTTTTATATACACCTCATTTTGCCTTTGACTGTACGTACTGTTTGGCTGTCTATAAGAGATAATTATTTTTTTAAAGCATTTTGCGTTTTGGTACTATATGGCATTGTACGCCCTATTTGAATGCCATCGAATACTTTTAGTTATTTGAATAAAGTATTTATACGAATAACATTTTGACCACCAAAGTTGTTGTCGCCAACAATACCAGCGACCGCTATAGCCGACAGTGTTTCTAATGAAAAAGAGGACTTGTACGGAGGCCCACAAATATCAATTTTACTAATAAAATGCTATCGCTTGGCGTCAAAGATGAGTTATTTTTATACAACACTTAGCTTTCATTTTTGAATACATTAGACATCAAACTATGATTTAAATTGTGTGTTTGATTATTACATGATTATCCTACAATTTACCTATAGTCTTAAAGTAATATTAAATCAATAAACTGATTGGACGGCAACCATTTACTTAACCATTTGTTTCTCTGGGGACTTATAAAAGTACAGGACGTTGCCGTATAAGCAAATTAATAATGCTTTGCCTTTATTGGCAAACTTTCGATACAATCTCTGAAATTAAATCCTTCACTAGATTGAACATGTTACGGTTGATTGTTACTGCTGAAATAAAACTGTTTACTGTTTAGTTTACACACCAATCGTAAACAGTCGATTCGTAGTCACTCTTTGTAGTCTAGAAACCGTCGATATAAGAAAGTACGACACTTAAAAACGTTTTTTAAACAAAAATGCTCCATGTTACGTTTTCTGAAAGAACTTCACAGTAACAGACGTGCACCATTCGGTATCCTGCCATTTGACCAAAAAATGTTTAACAAATAATACACTTTGCAACCAAATACTGGCAAAATTATGTTTCGGCAAATCCTTTTTTCTACAAAAACATCTTTGACAATTTTTTATCTTAGCCAAATATAATAACCAATAAAATATCATTTTATAAGAGGTATTTTTGGCAAAAGAATATTTAACAACAAAGTAAACTAATAAATTTACCATTAGCCTAAAAATGTTTGCTAAAATGGGTTGGAGTATAGCAACGGGGGCGCAGGACTTTAAAAAATTTTGATGGGGGTGGTGTCATTATGACACGTATTTTTTATGATGCTATCGTATAGAGGACGCTAAAATAAGCGTGTTTTGTATGAACAACTTTTCTCAAAACTTGATAATTACCAAGATATTGGCTCTTAAATAAAATTTGGTTTTGGTCAAAATATATAATGAATGACTAAATCTGCAGTGAGCGAGCGAAGCGAGCGAACAAAACCTTCCAGGGCAGATCCGACTCGGATAGGTTAGGTTAGAAGACCGCCTTAGTCTTCGAGGTTATTTTGTTTTAGTTGCAACCCAGAAAACTTTTCCCCAAAATCAAAAATGGCCGAGATAGGTATTCGGTAAATGTACAAATATGTTAAACGTAGTTTTAGGTGACACGTAAAATTATACAATTGATTCATTTATTAATTTTTACATTGTTCTAATGTATTAATTGCTTAATGATTATTTGTCAATTGAGTTTTTGTAAAATAATACATTTGCGGAATAACATTTTTGCCACTTACTACATTAGTGAAACGTTTGTTGTAAAATAAATATTTGCTAACACTGTTTTGGTTAAGCATTAGTGAACCGCACCATTCACTTTGCTTCGTACAAATATGTACATTTGTTTTGTACAATAGAAATAAAATATGCAATACAATTTGAAATTGTTAATTGATAACTTTATCACTGAAACTACTTGATATAAAGTTTGTTTAGTTCTAGCCTTCTTTTTGAAGCATTTTTGTGGTATATATTATACGATACATGCTTATAAAAGTTATGTGTTATTACGATTAGACTAAAATTTATATAATATACTGGCTATATTGATTTAAACTTTCACGATTATCACTCATATTTTACAGACAAACGGGTCTTAATCGCGTAAACTTACGTTTAATTATATCCTGACGTTTCGGGCATGACGTTACACCCGTGGTCGCAGGCAGACTGGCGAGAGAATGTATCAACACCTTCGAGCTGCGCGGGTTTTTCGAACTACCCGCACTTGATCTTGATTATTCACTTCTAGGCTAGGGTTGTCACTAGGCCTACACACAACACTCACAACATCCAATGGCTTAAAAATGGATGTTTCACCACGCTTACATTTGTAAATCACGGGATTCCACGCGGACGAGATTCCTTGCCCCTCATTTTGATTAAAATTCCGATGTTTCTTAATTTCAATAGCTTCACGTACTTTTCGGCTATGATGTATACGCTCGGTTGAGAGGACTTTCGGGTTATGGAGCTCAATCCAGTGGTTAGGTCCGGACTCCAACAAATGCTCGGCCACAGCAGACTTATTCGTTTGACGCTTTTTAACAGCCGTGATATGTTCCTTGACCCTTTCCGCTATGGTGCGTTTGGTTTCCCCAATATAGGAACTACCACAGCTACAATCGATCTTATAAACGCCCGGTGTGTGATAAGGTAAAACATCCTTAGGCGACCTTAGATGACCTGCCACCTTTGATAACGGCATGTAAACGGTTGGTATGGAATACTTATTCAAAAGCGTACCTATTTTGTCCGTTACACCCCTGACATAAGGCAAAAATGCTGGTCGCCTTGCAACATCTGGATGTTTCTTCCTCGGTGTTCGTCTGGGTTGCCGTCTGTTCATTAAGTAGCCATTTCTCTTCAGAACCTCCTGAACGTGCGATAACTCAATTTCTAGAAATTCAGGGTCACAAAGGTCATGTGCTCTGTTCTTTAGAGAATTAACCACAGACTGAAGCTGGCGGGGGTGGTGGTGAGACAGAGCGTTCAAATACCTGTCAGTGTGTGTGGGCTTCCTATAGACAGTGTGCGCCAAAGAACCATCATCTCGACCTATCACCTTAACGTCCAAAAAAGGCAAACTGCGCTCCGATTCCAATTCATACGTGAATTTGACTTTAGTATGAATGGAATTGAGATACTGGAGTAATTGCTCAACTTCATGCTTGCCACCTCTCATAACGCAAAAGACATCATCGACATACCGTTTCCATAATTTCACTGCCCATGGTTGCAGATCTATGCTGGCCTCGAAATGCTCCATCCAGATATTTGCTAAAACCGGTGCCACAGGGCTACCCATAGCAACTCCGTCGATCTGGAGATAATGCCCCCCTCGATATAAAAAGTAGCTCCCTTCTAAACAATTCCGGAGCAAAACCATGACAGAACTCACTATCCCATTGTCAGCAAGCCTCTTTCGAACTACTTCTAGACACTCTTTAACCGGAACATTGGTGAAAAGTGACTCAACATCGAAACTCACCATTAAGTCTCCTGGTTCCAGCGTTATGTCCTTAAGAATGTCTATGAAGTGACGGGAATCCTTCACGAAAGACGACGTGTTTCCCACAAGCGGCTGCAACACCGATGCAACATGCTTTGCCAGATCATAAGTAGGTGAGGCGATTTGACTTACAATTGGTCGCAAAATGAAAATGAAAATGGAATCCCGTGATTTACAAATGTAAGCGTGGTGAAACATCCATTTTTAAGCCATTGGATGTTGTGAGTGTTGTGTGTAGGCCTAGTGACAACCCTAGCCTAGAAGTGAATAATCAAGATCAAGTGCGGGTAGTTCGAAAAACCCGCGCAGCTCGAAGGTGTTGATACATTCTCTCGCCAGTCTGCCTGCGACCACGGGTGTAACGTCATGCCCGAAACGTCAGGATATAATTAAACGTAAGTTTACGCGATTAAGACCCGTTTGTCTGTAAAATATGAATATACTGGCTGACAGATGCTACAGTTGTTTTTCAGGTTTTGCATTTCTTACTGTTCCACGTTTGTGTTATTTGAATACTTGAAACTGAGGAAAGAATTTTCTGTAGCTACTTGCAGGAGATAGACCGCGTGGCGGCACCAAATTACTTACCGACCGAACAAGACATCCTTCGCGTGAGAGTGCCCACGACGGGTATTATAGAATATCCCTTCGATTTGGAGGAGATACGATTTAGGTAACCTTTTGTACATTGCGGGGCATGCGTTGCTTTGTCTGCGGAAAATCTTCAGTCTGCTATTGTTGTTTAGTTTAAGAATCGGTGGTTTGCAACTTTGCATGTCTTATAGGTGCTTTAGTTGTGCATGATGTATTTCAGTTATTTAAGCGATCTGGCTCGAATCGAGGCGGCTGACTATCTTCCGACGGAGCAGGACATTCTTCGAGCCCGGCAGCCCACTACTGGTATACTTGAGTATCCGTTTGACCTTGATGGAATCATTTTTAGGTATGTTTGAAGGAAGTTGGAGTGACCCTGCCGAAGTGCCGACCCTGCGAGAGACTAATCACTAAGCTATTTTGTTCCTGAACCTTTTAATATTCTGCGAAACCCAATAATTCCTGTAAGTAGTAGATATAGATATCAATACTGCTACCAAGGTGAGGATAGATTGGTGATGTTTTCCTATCATTTGTCTGTGCATGCTTTTACTTGGCCTTTTTATTGTGACTAACTTTATAATCTGCAATATTTCAAAATCAACTTGAAAGATATTTAATTGTCGCAACAAATATTTCAATGTGACAATATCTATTAAAATATTTCTTCTTGCTAAAGCTACGATCATTTGAAAAATTGCGAGTTTATTTAGAGCATAATCGCTTACATAATCTGGTTTTGTGCTTACTTCCTGTTTTAACAGATTGATCTATGTTGTGTTGGTGTTAAAATTGTGTTTGTGTTTTTTTGCTGTTTTGTGTGCTGTCAATTTCCAGTAGTACTGTGTGTGTATACTGATTCACTGCTATTACTGCTACTACTTATTTTCGTAAGCTAAGGGTACTAGTATTAATAAGATTTATCCTTGATTTTCCAATTATACATAAATACGTCCCATGCCGCATGGGCCACGCGTGAAGTTAAATAAAATACTACGTTTTTTTTTAATGCGGATTTATGACTTCTCACTCTTTTTTCATAGAGCCAATTTTTAGATTTTTTATCCACGTGCTTTCATAAACCCGAACTTAGAATGTTGCGCTAAATGTCGAAGATAATAAATTGAATAACTAATGAAAAAAATCGTTATTCTCTGAAACGACTTTATGTTGCTGTCACAATTGCTGAAAATAATTGAGGCAAAAAATAATACTCAATAAATGTTTCCATAAAAAAAATCGAGTAAGGATTATTCACTTTACATTGTTATCAATAACAAATTACCTTTCTTTTGAGTAAACCGAGATTTTCCGTCGATATTTCCTTGAGACGATAATAAAAGGAATACCATTATTATTTTCTAATATGTTTATATTTTTTCAAACAGAATGGTAGACGTCGGGGGCCAAAGATCCGAGAGAAGGAAGTGGATTCACTGTTTTGAAAATGTCACCTCCATCATATTCTTAGTAGCTCTTAGTGAATATGATCAAATTTTATTCGAATCTGAAAATGAGGTAAGCTCAATTTTTATATACCTATTTTATTTCATTGTGTGTAAACTCTAACCCGGTTAATATTTATGTGGAACCACTCAATTGCTTTATTAAATACTAGATGACCCGATGAACTTCGTATCACTTACCTATTAATGTAAACCAAATGTATATAAACCATATGTGAGTGAGTTTAGTGAAACGCCCCACTTTATCGTTTGCCATAAAGCCGCTTTGTCAGTTTATTCATATGAAGATAGAAGGAAATCTCGTCTTTACGGTAAGCGACAAAGTGGGACGATTTACTAAAAACTAACACATATGTATTTTAGAGCCGGTAACTTCAAAAGGACATCATCAAATAGAGTCAATCTAAACTAACTGTTCCAATCTTACTGGCAACATTTTGTATCCGTCAACGTCATACTCCTTACAAAATGATACTGTCAGACAAAGATGTGGAGTATATACAATTATACAGCATCTTTTCTTGTAAAAATATAATAAACGCGACTTCAATCATAACTACAGAACAACGTCACGATTTCTTCTTAAAATTAACCAATTCAGCGACGTTACTAAATTGACGACATTAGTAAAGAGTGTTTTTGGTAGTTTTTTACATAAAATGTATGTATGTATTAATTTAGCGGCCATTCTATAATATGACGAACATAACTAATTAATATGTATTGCGTTTTCAGAACCGAATGGAAGAGTCAAAGGCGTTGTTTAAGACCATCATCACGTACCCCTGGTTCCAGCACTCTTCGGTCATTCTCTTCCTCAACAAGAAAGATTTGCTTGAGGAGAAAATCATGTATTCGCATCTTGTCGACTACTTCCCTGAATACGACGGTACGTTTTTTTTTTTTTTTATGCCACGTCGGTGGCAAACAAGCATACGGCCCGCCTGATGGAAAGCAGTCACCGTAGCCTATGGGCGCCTGCAACCCCAGGGGTGTCACATGCGCGTTGCCGACCCAATAAGAACTTGTACACTCCTCTTTTGAAGAACCCCATACTGTAGTCCAACGGGAAAACCTCGGCAGGGAGCTCATTCCACAGACGGACCGTCCGCGGGTGGAAGTTCCTACTATTACGTTTTCCTACGTTCATACTATTTTATTATCAATGATTGCATCAGGTGCAAAACTTTAACAAAACTTGTCACGACATAAAGTAGCACTTACACTCGTGTCATCTACAAGTTTTGCAGAAGTATCTATATATAAGATCACGGATTATTACGAGCTTTTTTTTACTTTTAGGGACACCGAATAAGCGTGTAATAAAAAAAAACAATCGTATATTTCATCATATTTCAGTCAGGTTTGTAACAACAATAATCATGCAATAATTAAGCACAAAATTTCAATGATAACTCGGTTATGGTGTTAATAATACAAAAATGCTTTTTTTAATTGGGTGGCTCTAAAAGTGAAAATGCCGTTACACAATAGGTGAAAAGTTATTTTTGGTGATTTGTCTATGTGCCATAAACAAGGAGCGGAATCCTTCATAGCAAAAATCAAACTGTCAGAGGGATTGAACGAAGTGTTTTATCGACTATCGACAAACAAAATTATACTCAATGAAACATCGTTAAAATAATGTATTTAGGCTTTTAGATATATACGCGTGCAGTGGGGACCAGATAATTAATTAGGGTCATAATTACTAATGTTGGATTTTTTTTTATGTCCACCAATTATGTTTTGAATAAAACGTTGTATAATATTTGTTTAACAAACTCTAAACCATATAAAAAAATGTGTATTCCATTTTTGATTAACTTTTCATACTTTGTCCCTTATTCAAATAATTTAAACTACAATGGCATAAACAAAATAATTATATCCCTAATAATCTGCCGTCACTGTATCATATGTATGCATAAAAGCCTTATTACGATAAATAAAAGTTAGCGACGAACCGTCAAGTGTCAATTATTTATCGATAGTCGATAAAACACCTCGGTCAATCCCTCTGACAGTTTAGTTTTTGCTATGAAGAATTCCGCTCCTTGGCCATAAATGACACAGTGATTAAAAAAAGATGATATTTAAGTATGCATTGTCCAATTTATAGGCCAATTAGTAGAATAATAAACAGTTAAAAAAAAAAACTTTACCGCTATAGTTCATATCGATATTTTACAGTTAATCGGGCTAAGGTATTGCAAATCCGAGTTCCGGAAGTATTTCAACATAACTTCTTACAAAACAAAACTTAAGATTATACTGACATATCAAATCTCTCGACATATAAGATTAAGTGCGTGATCTTGATACAATGAGGGTTTTCTCGAAAGCGTATGCCACTAGTTGGCGCCACTTAGCCGTAAGGTCCCGCTAAGAAACACAATATATAATTTTATAAACTCATACAAAACATTTAAACACGAAACTATAGGCGCTCTGCGAATTTAGACAAGTTTCTGGACCTGACGCCTCAGTGCTGCCGCCCTGGTGAACGTCATTTCAGAAAACCCTCATCGATGATAGAGATAGCGCTCAGGGCAATTGCGGTAAGAAACGTCAGTTGAACTGGGTTTTTTCTATTGATAGCGTCACGCATTTTCGAGAAATATTGATGACACGCTACATCTGCAACGAATCAATGAGCCAGTTGTAATGAAATGTTTTGGCAGTAGTCTTACACATACACATTTTAATAACGCCGATAGTTATTATTGACATATATTATTTTTGACATACCGCTACTCCAATATTACAATGTTCTTTGTTACATTTTCGGGCTTACAATTTGGACTAAGTGGGTCATTGTCAGATTTAGGTTATGGTCTTTTCGGTGGACATAGCTAAAGTTAAGGGTACTAATTTACCTGTACTAATTTTAGGATAAAATAATTGACGGTACAACTAGGTTCGCCGATCTATAGCCCTATGCATTCAAATTTCAAATCGTTACACAGATTTATAAAAGCTGTTAATTTTTGACCACCGAGTGGACAACTTTTGTTTTTCGGACTGACAATGACCCATGTCATGTGCGCCAATGTTCAAAATTTTAAGCTGACAAGTGCAACATAAATACCTTGTAATTATAGCGGCAGTGCACAGTGGTCAGGCGTTCAAAGAACAGTGCTTAAAATTCAAAAGTCGCAATAAAAGTCTAAAAAACAGTACGTAATGTTATATTAAGATTGTATTTGATCTGTAATAAGCGAAATACAAGTTTTAAATAAAGATTCCTACTTTTTGTGAAGTAAATTTCGTAAACCAGTTATGTATAGATCGGATGTCAGCAAAAATCTAATGAGCAAATCAGTGTTACTTGTTATTCTTGAAATTTTGTGGGTAAAAAAACTTTCTTTTGATACCCTTATTCTTTTTGAAAGACCTATTCAACGATACCCCACACTATAGTACTAACGGCCATTGAGCTATGGTGCGGAAGACGGACAGACGAACATGGCGAAACCATAAGGGTTCCTAGTTTACTACGGAACCCTAAAAACAAGTTACGTGAGAACGAGCAATTGATTTCCCCCCTCCTCGCTCTTAAAAATCATTAAGTACGCTTATTTGTCCTTAAATTTCAGTTTCGTAAAAAGGCTACCGCCAAGACCTTCGGCAATCTTCGGTAGAATTATCACTTTCTCACGATAAAGCACTTTCTAGGCTACAAAACGACATATGAATCATTAAGGGACTCGAAGGGTTTCTAAACTAAAAGCTTCGAAATATTTTTCAAATCGAAATCGTCGTTGATTGTTTTGATGGCTCGCGTAAAATAAATATTATAAAAAAAAGCGACAGGGAAAATAATAAAATGTTATTAAAAACGATAGAAAATACCCTTGTGTACCTCCATTTAAATAATTACCTATAGCTTTCACTAAAACAGTCATGTACATAATCAATTTTAAAACGACGAGTAAATATTGCACTTTTAGATAACGCGTTGGAGCGTCATGCAGTATATTAACTTTGAAAGCTTATGCCAAAGATGTTTATTCCCACACATGCCAAATATTTTATGTTTTCTAAAACTACGTAGTATAAACTACTCTCCTTGCTAAAAAAAGCAGTCAAAGTAGATCATCAATTTATTTGAATTTTAGCTACTACCGTGACCTCTGTGCAGTGATACAATGACATTAAAAGAGACTGTAGAATATAGCATTACGGATACATACGGTCATTGTCAGATTTAGGTTATGGTCTTTTCGGTGGACATAGCTAAAGTTAAGGGTACTAATTTACCTGTACTAATTTAAGGATAAAATAATTGACGGTACAACTAGGTTCCCCGATCTATAGCCCTATGCATTCAAATTTCAAATCGTTACACCGATTTATAAAAGCTGTTAATTTTTGACCACCGAGTGGACAACTTTTGTTTTTCGGACTGACAATGACCCATGTCATGTGCGCCAATGTTCAAAATTTTAAGCTGACAAGTGCAACATAAATACCTTGTAATTATAGCGGCAGTGATAAAATGACATTAAAAGATACTGTAGACTATAGCATTACGGATACATACGCACATCATTTTTACGAAAGCTTCATTTTACAGAAACTGCGACCAGGCAAAGAGTTTTTCGAATTTCTCGTCCACTACAGGTTGAAAATCGATTCCGTGATATATTATTTATTTGCTAGAGTTGGTTATTTACATAAGACTTTATTTCCTCTTACGTCTCTCAGTTTCGGCTTTTCTACTCGGATTTTGGAATGAACAATTAATATCAAATGTTTACTATTATTTTTACTCTCCCGAAATATTAAACGTTCTGGGAAAAAAGTTTTGTGTACTGTAAACTGTTTGTGATGTACTGATGCATTTCATAGTACTTCGGCTACTGGGTGCTAGTGTGTTTCGCTAAATTTGTAACCCTTCATAAACGCCTGTTAACGTAACAAGCCGCCAAGTATTGTTTATCCCTTTCGGTCTTATCAAGATGTCTATCAGCCAAGGACAAACAATACTTAGCTGTTTGCTAAGTTAGGATACGCTTATGAATAAGGGTGTAAGACAATCATAAAGAACCCATGACTTGATTATTTTTAACCTAAAAGTAGGTGCCTATTACACCTTGACATTGTACAAAAATAAATGAACGTTTCTTAGTACATATTTTCTATTGGCTAATAGGTGGTTTCACCAGAGTTGAGGTGAGTGATAACATCTAAATAAAGTACTAATTGCAAAAAATGTAGTGAATATATTCATTCATGAATGACTTGCGTCAAAATATTGAAGCAAATCCGTACAACAATTTTTTTGGTCAATCTATAGTTGCTATTAGATTTGCTGTCAATACGAAAAAAGAACACCAGTTTCAAATTACCCTTGTGTTTACATGACATGTTGTTGTGTGTGTGACCTGCACTCTCGTGGAACTACCTATACTAAAATTGCAATACTAAATAGGTAAAAAAACTAGAAGCTAGCTTGGAAATGATGCACTTCAACAATCTTCACTTGTGAGGCGGGTGTCCCACATTTGACAATTAGCTAGTAGCAGTTTTCTTTGCTCGTGAGTGGAAAATCTCGTTTCTTAAGCGAAAAAAATATCGATGGCTAGTTGACCTCTCGGTACAGCTGTATACTTAATATCGGACAGCTGTATAATACCTTAAATCGCAGGTATCTGGCCACCGCGGACTAAAAATGAACTCTATTCACCTGTAGTCAGAATACACTTTAGAATTAGGTTTCAATAAGGGCTTGTCCATTAATCACGTCATACTGTATAGGGGGATGGGGGGGGGTCAAGAAAAAATCACCAATTATCACCATAGTTGGTCATCGGACAAATCACGTGTAATTTTTTGTTACTCTCGAATCTGCTGAACAGCATTATAGCCAGTAAAAAAAATCACTTTTTAAAAACTTCGCGATCATTGAGCTCGTAGTTGGCAAACAAGTACGTAAATTCAAGTGTTATTAAAAGGACTACTTCAGTTGGGGTCCTGAAAATATCACAATGGGGGGATGGGGGGGGTCTAAAACAGACCAAAATCGTATACGCCACTCTTCAATAACTTGCAACCATATTCAAAAAATTAAACCCGTTAACAGGTGAACAGAGTTCGTGCCGCGGACTCAAGAAAACTGTAATTAGTGTAATTAGTAGCTGCACATAGTAGTATCGCTGGAGCTATGTTGTGTGTGTTGCAGGTCCCCAACGCGACGCGATCACGGCGCGCGAGTTCATACTGCGGATGTTCGTCGACCTCAACCCGGATGCGGAGAAAATCATCTATTCACATTTTACTTGTGCGACAGGTAAGATTTAACTAAGGGCTGATTTTTCAATCCTCAGTTAAAAGTATTACCATCCTTATCGCTGGTCATCAGTCAAAAAAGGATAGAGCTAACATTTATTTGACAGTTACTGTTATCTGGGGATTGAAAAATCAGTACTAAATTGAACTTTATTAGTAGAGTAACTCACTCCGTGTAGATGGCATTTGCCATGGTAAATATCCCGTATAAGTTATAATAATGTGACGGCCGTATGGTGACGGCTCCTGCGGGTGTCGTAAGAGTCGACTTAGGGATTGAAGGGTATACGGACCATTATTTGATAAACGATTGATGATGGACAGCACCGTCATCATAGTGGACACATTACTGCGATCGCCAATCCGCTTGCCCAGCGTGGCGATTATGCGCATTTACCTCCTAATGCGTCTATACGCATAGTTAATAGGAGGGACCTACGTCCAGCAGTGGAATATCATAGGCCGATGATGTATGTAATATGTATGTATGATGTAATAATGTATGTATGATGTAGCTTGAAAACTTATAAATTGAACTTTTATCGCGCCACGGCATTAGTAATAATAGATGAAGGGTCCACGAAAAAACATGTCTTAGTCAATTCAAAATAAAAACAACTGTAACTGCATCAGAATAAAGTGCAATTTTAACATGATTAGACGTGTTTTTTCCGTGGACCCTTCACATTTGTGATCACCCCAAATCTTGCCGTGGGAGTCGTAAAAGTCGACTAGGTGATTGAAGTGTCACCGACCATTAATTTATAAGGAAGGACGTCATCATAATGGACAGAGTACTGGATCGCCAACCCGATTGCCTAGTGTGGCGAATGACATTACCTCCTGTTGCGTTCACGCATAGTTATTGGGAGAGAGGCTAGCCAAGACCATTGGACTAAGATAGGATGATAATGTGTCATGTGAACTTTTTTCGCTGCATTAACCTCGTGAGGCCCTGAGTCATATATATATTACATAACATTTTGACTTTATAGATATAGGTGTCAAAGTTAAAATTCGGTTGAAGTAAGTGACGTCACCAGGCCTCAGGAGGTTAAGACATACCGAAGACATTTATTCACGGTATCGGTTTACAAGAATAGTTAGCCTGGTTCCTGCACTATTACCTATACTTATAGGATAACATTAGTGACATTCAAAGGAATGACAGAGAAGCAGCATATTCGAACAGCTGACACAAATGAGAAATGAAAAAACTCTTAAACAACTCTGTTACATCCTTTACACAAGTTCTCACCGGTACAGGGGCACCGGTAGTCCGGTACAGCTGTCTTAGTCGTACTAATAATAAAGAGTGACAGATAGAAAAAATTACGTTACGCTACTGAGCGTTTATTTGACGCGGTATATGAATAAGATATTTTTAAATCGTGTGTTTATCTCGAATATCTTTGTTTTGGTATTGTTTAACTGTCAGATTTTAACGCATCTGTTTATTTCAGACACCGAGAACATCCGGTTCGTATTCGCCGCAGTCAAGGACACAATCCTACAATCCAACCTGAAGGAGTACAACCTCGTCTAAGCAAGTGCTCCCTGACACAAATCTGTGATTGTGTATAACACGTAATTTAAACATCATCAATTCACACGGCAGAATGTGTACATTCACGAACTGAGATCGGATGGACGAACTTATTCATCTTAAAATGTTTAATGAGAAAGTAAGGATAGATGTAAGTCATTTAACCTCGGAACTAGTATCAGAAGCGCGGCACGAAGGACCGCGCGAGCGCGTCAGGTTTTTTGACATGATTTTTTATGATGAAGTTATTCACAATTTATGTATGTGTCTGTATCGGTGAATATTAAATTGTGCATTTTAAAAGTTATGGCGAGTCTCGGGCTAACCATGAGCTGCTTTTAGTCATTGTTTTAGGATTTTTGTAAAGTTTGTTGCCATAATATCTTTCTACATTAGAATACATTTATTATGTCCAAACGGATGGATTTGAACAAACTAGTCCAATGAACTTACGCGTGTTTTATATCATCCTCACGGGTCGAGCTCGACACGGGACTTCCTACTAATGTATCGATCGGGTCGCTTCCGTGTTACTATTACGTATTTATTTTAGTTACGAATGATGTCTCGTAGAGTTTGCTGTCGGTCCAGAGCTTGCGGATGGTGGCTTTGCGGCGAGGGCGCCGGGGATTGCTTGTACGATGATGCCGACACCGGAATTCTCGTGGATTTTTTGAGTCATAGTGACTTCTCATTTATTGACTTCCAGTATACGTATACAATGTAGAACAATATGTATTGAATATTAGGTATACAACGGGAGATCTTGCTAAATGCGATGAAAATGTCAAATACAGAGGTGAAAAACACGGAATGAAATGACTTTTCTTTGTTTTCATTGTGTGTTACTCACACTCGGCATTTTCAACTAAGGAGTTGCCTGGAAGATATCGCTCTTTAGCAATAAGACCGCCTGTTGTGTACTTTTAATGTTTAATATATTCTATTCCATATTGTATATATTTAAATAAATTTTGGAAGTCTATAATTCTCGTATCACGATAATTTCGGTATCAGGTAATTCCTCATTTAGACGGACGTATTTGACACACGTGTTTGCGTAGACCTTGATATCTGTGATTTAATTGTTTCGATTCTTGTAAGCGGAGTTAAATATCCCAGTCTTTTGTTACCAGCTCAAGGTAAACGTCAAAAAGGAAGTATAAAATACGTGCGTATAAACGAGGCCTAAGGCCCGACTTTATTCATAGGTTTCCCAATTTACAAAGCACAAATATGTCTATGGCCTTAGGAGGATGTACGCAATCAACTACTTCTGTCTTCCCGATTATATGTATGACTAATGGAGAATATTCATTCATGGATAATTATAGAGACGCGGCAAGGGGCGCCCTCTACCCGCACCGACCAACTCCATTAATTTAATTCTGGTAGCGCACATAATAATTATAAAAAAAAAACATCATTACCGTTTGTTCTGTTAGCTTGAAAGGTTTATAAATTTATTGTATTTAAAGAAATATTACGTTACTTTTGTACATTTGAATTTTGTTACTTGAATATATGTTATTATTTAAGCTGTTTATATTTAAATATGGTGTTTTCTACACGAATTGACGCAAGTTGTCTTACGTTAACTGTAGGCTTTTTTGTGTACGCAGTGGTCTGGTGTATTTGGTTTCTTCCTAATATTATCCGTGTACGAGAATTCCATTCAGCTAGCCGTATGTCGAACATAGGGAGTTACTACGTTAGGTGTTTAAGGACATTTTTGATGCATTTGATATAAACTTTTTTTACTAGAAACCCAAGGGATATAATAAAGCGATAATGTGACTTGTAAAAACCGATACCAATGTTTTTTGCACGATCGCTTTTACCACATGAATGTAATATATTGTACATTTGGGTCTAAATGTGCTGAGTGAATTGAGCTGACAGTTCCGCGCCGGGTTTTGCTATTGGCACATTATGAAGCACAAAGATAGGTAATGTACACGTTTATTCTTGTTTACCATGTTCAGAGATTTATGTTATCGATTTAGTGTGTCGCTTCGTGTTATTATTTAGTGACTTACTTGTTTATAGTAAGAAACATAGTTTCTATTATGGAGATATATGATTTTATTGTATTAACTTATTTGTTGTTACGTCTTTATTTCTATCGCGCCGTTACTGGTTTGAACGCACACGACATCAGACTTTGTCAATAGCAAAGCTTTAATTGAGATACAGCTGTCTGATATGCTCAAAAGATAATGTGAAATTGAAACTTAGCGCACAATATTGGAAACTTTCTTATCGATGTTAACCACTGACGTGCAATCTCTGTGTATGCCCTGTACATAGAATCCGTTTCGGTTCGCATTCGTACCTCGAGTTAAGACGCGCGGTCGGTCCGGGAGCGACATCGCGGGCTCACGTGTTCCACTATAGACTGATGTTTTATATAATGGACGACCACGAGGCGCCCGACGTGGGTTCGTAATGTCTTAAATTACAGTGTAGCGTTTAAAAGGAAACACAATGATATAATAAGTAAAGATATGTTACACCGGCTCTAAAATTGAAGCGCTCAGATTGCGATAATTCTAACAATCGCTCTTAGTCCTACCCAGACCACCGAGAGGTGTGTACCACTGCAGAGTTCTCGCAAATCACATGAACTGCGCCCTAAAATGTCATTTTATGTTATACAATAGTGAAAACCACAAAATAAAATGCAAAAATGCCCTTAGCATCACACATCATGCGCAATTAAACTGAATTATATATTTTTTCAATTTTATTATTTATTGAAAATAAATAGGACGCCATTTTGACGTTTTCGACTGACTTAGAGAAAAAGACAAGCTTATGCTGTTTAAGACCGAGAGTAACAAAGATAAAACAATATTTATCAATAAAAGAATTCACGCGCGATTGTCAAATGCTAGTTGTCTCTTTTTTATTTATTAAATACGAGTATATGTATTTTGCCATCTCTTTTACGCATTTTGAAGTATGAAGATAGGTGTATGTCAACTGTCAATAAATTGTAGATGTTTGATGTGAAGTATTTATTTCGCTCATTTTGTTAGAGTATAACGTATCTTTACTTATATATCATTGAGGAAACAAAGCACAATGAAACTTATTGTATTGGTGATTAGTTATATTATTAAGAGGCCCGCCGAGCCGCGCCGCGCGTAGTTCCCGTACGAATGGACTGAATACGTGTACCGGTATGGTTCTTACCTATTTGTTTTTGATTGGGCGATGACTACACAAATATTGCTAAAACTATATTATAGTCTAACGTTGCTTTACCTTTTGCGTGAGATTGTGAGAGTTTTAGCTTAAGTTTACGACTGAAGACGGATGCCTGTATGAAATATTGTAAATTATAATTTCTCATAAAATATAATTTTTTTCAGCTAGCAAGTTGTTTCAGTTTTCATAAATCAAATATTCATGACACTTAGTCTAGATATAATTACCCCGAAGATGTAAAATAGAACCCTGTATATTGGGGTTGCGACCTTCTTAGGTCTCATTGATTCAAAGACAAATAGCCCGAACGTGAAGAAAATATGATTAAATAATGCGAAAACAATAAATCAAATAATGACGATTGCTCACCAAGTATCATCAATTGTTGTGACAACAAAATGTTTGTATAGAGTTTGTTCGGAAAGTAAAGACCAGTCACGGTGGCACGAACAAAATTTTGCTAGGGACTTCCACAGCTTAAGTTTACGGCTGAAGCAGTTTAAATAATAGTACATTATTGCAGAGGCCGGGAAAGCGAATTTCGTGGATGAGTATTTTTTGTCGGACGAAGCGAAGCTGAGGCCGACAATTACATACGAATCCACGAAATTCTATTTCCGTCCGAGGCACATATAGGACTTTTCTCCAAACATGCAAGGAAATAAAACAAAATATTTTTCTTGCAAATTGAATAACAATTGAAAAGAAAAAATCTCTTATGATTCCCGCCTAAACTTTTTTTTAATGCATGGTCGTTCATAAAAAATAGTAACGATATCTATGGTTTCATTAAACCGTACCTACACGACCTGACACACCGAGGCGTTTGTAACTCATGATAGAACGAGACGGCCATAGATTTGATCGCCGTCTCTCGCTCTATCCAGACCAGGCGTTTGGTCGTGGCTTTAGAATTTGGCTGTATGCATTTTTTTCAAAGTCCAAAAGTAGTTTTTAAGAAGTAAAAAACAATACATTAATGGATTTTAGTACAATTTCGCGGCCGCAAAAACTGTACAATAATGAAAATCTTTTTTTTTAATTTGAGCTGGTACATAAGAAGGTACTTCGCGTTTCGTTTTTGCTACATTAATGCGAACATTTCCGAGCATATTGGAGAAAAATATCTTTTTTTATAATAAACTGATAACTGTAAGAAACCCTTCGTACACGAGTCCGATTCGCACTTGGCCAGTTTTTTACTTATCATGTCGGGACTGTAAATGCTGTTAAGTGACGTAGTTAATGGTAGTCATGTAACTTACATTAGAACCGGGGCTATCTTTACCTAAATCTGGCTGATAACGGTCGATTAATGTTCTTATTGATGGTCAGACTCTACATTAGTTAAATTGTACAGAACCTGTGTTTCAGATATATTATTAAAATTAATGTAGCGTGATGGACGCGATGTATTTCGTGCATAACGTTTGATGTCACAGTCAGATTAACAACCGTCGACATGCCAATCGATGGCAAACTTAACAGCAACATAATTTTTTTCAACAAAAATTTTACCTTGGCCCAAAATTTAGCGATTAGCGCGGCTAGGGTTGCCCTTGACAACTTTGAAGGCAGATATGTGACTATGGTTTTCCATAACTCGTCTATTCTTCTTGGGTTAACCGCGTTCATGCAAATTTATCGGAAAAGTGTAATCGTCGGAAAAGGGACATTTCTTCATGGAGAGGAATCCTCTGCAGATAGAATCAGGCAGTTTGTGATTTTCGGATCAGACTTGGTTGACATTACGTACATGTTGGACTGGATGCGGGATAGGCAATTCGATAACACCGGAAAATTTATTATCATTTGCAATAATTGTGACGAGCAAAAAGCGATACACATATTATGGAATCACAAGATATTAAATGTAGTTCTTATCAATGATAGCTCCGGCACCAGCCGTACAATTGGCTTTACTTATTCTATTTACGACGATGAGAAATGTCAAATAAGTCTACCTGAGCCACTTCCGGACTCCTGTATTCAACATTCTTGCTTGAACGTGTATCCTGTGAAGCTCCGAAATTTTCACAAATGTCAGATTATTGCGTCCACGTTTGAACAGATTCCATTTATGTCTTTAAAGACGGGAACCCCGAAAGGCGCTGACGGAGACCTTTTACTTCTCATCGCAGAAGCCTTAAACGCCACTCTAAAGACGATGACACCGCATCGGGGGGCTGGTTGGGGTCAGCTTGACAAGGATGGGAATTGGTTGGGATCTTTAGCAGACGTTTATTACGACCTCGCCAACTTCTCTATGACATCAGGGGCCATTACGCTGACAAGGTTCCAGGTGTTTCACTTATCGTCAGACTACCATTCTATAAACATGGCGTGGGTCACTCATCCCGCTATACCACTTCCAGCTTGGCAAAAACTACTCCGACCATTTCAATTGAAAGCCAGGATATCCCTAGCTGTAACTTTCGCGTTTATTATACTAGT
This sequence comes from Thaumatotibia leucotreta, assembly GCA_025490895.1. Taxonomy (NCBI): domain Eukaryota; kingdom Metazoa; phylum Arthropoda; class Insecta; order Lepidoptera; family Tortricidae; genus Thaumatotibia; species Thaumatotibia leucotreta. Next base: position 1,658 of record JALPQI010001574.1, on the reverse strand, counting down.
AGCTGTGTTCATGAAAAGCAATTTGTGGGAGAAATTAGGCAAGAAAGTTAATTCGACACGGCCGCAAACATGCATAATGTTTTATTCCTGGACCATTTGTATGGGAATGCCCGCGACATCGTTGCCTTCCAAACCAGCATTTCTGGCCATATTTCTGTTGTGGATATTTTACTGTTTTATGATGCGAATGTTTTACCAGGTATCACTTATTCATGCTATGAAGGATAACTCAAACTATCCAGAATTTGAAAATCTCGATGACATCAAAGAATCCGGTTATCCACTAGGTGGTGTGCCGTCCCTCAAGGATTATTTTATTGACGACCCCGAAATATATAACTACTGGAAACCAATCAACAGCACAGAAATTAATGATACTATGGTTAGTCTATCAAAGGGTATGAAGTACGTTCTGGCGATGAATAAGGTGACCGCACAGAGTTTCCTTATAAAGCGTTACGGAGAAATACATATAGTGCCTCAGACGATTGTGACTAGTCCGACTGTTTTGTTTTTTAAGAAATTCTCCCCAGTGGCACAGTCTCTTAATCTTATACTGGGACGGTTAATCGAAGGTGGTTTTACTCAAAAATTATATAAAAATCACGCCAGTGTACATATAACTAAGAAGACTGAGAGTACGGCAGCAATGAACGTTGCACATTACATGGGGTGTTACGTGGTATTGGTCACCGGGTGGGTTGTGTCGATAATAATATTCATTTGCGAGATATATTGCTACAAATGTAGTGTAAGCTTGCAAAATGTATAATACTGGTTGCTTAAATTTAGGATAGGAACAACCTTTCTTATTATTTATTATTATTATTTAATTATTCAGTTTTTCAGACACGTCATCCTGTTTTACACGATAGTGTAAAAGGGGTTGTCCATTAATCACGTCATACGATTTTGGCCTATTTTAGACCCCCATCCCCCATGGTGATACTTGGTGATATTTTCAGGACCCCTCCCCTAGCCAATATGACGCGTAATTTTTTGCCAACTTAAGTAGTCCTTTTAATAACACTTCAATTTACGTTTTTTAGCACACTTTTTTGCCAACTACGAGGTAGACGACCGTGAAATTTTAAAACTCAGTTCAGGATTTGACATCTGGTTATGTTTAAAAAGTGTTTTATAAAAGTATACATAATATATTGAAGGGATCTAGGATAGATTTGCACAGAATTAAATAATTTTACAACAAGAGAACTCAGGTTTTATTAAATCTCAAAACAAAAATAATTTTATAATGCTTAGAAACCGTTATTACACTTAAAGAAACTAAATATAACGTAACACACAATGATTGCTTATTTCCTCACTATTTAATCACTTCACTCAAAAGCAGTTAGGTATGGCTCACGTGACCCTTCGATCAAGGAGATTCTGGAAACCTCTGTCTGCCGCAAGCGCCTCGAAGTCAGTGACGAGCGAAATGCGTGCGCCGGCCGTGCTCTCGCTATAGCTACCTAGCTATGCGTATAGGTAGTGACGTCACAACCGGTAGGTCAAGGCGGCGATCAATTGAACTCCTTATACGGCTTCTCCTGATAATGTGTCGTCCTCGACACAGGCTGGATTGGTGTTGCTACCATCAGTGGTGTTAGATGTAGCTGGTCCGGCTTCATCAGGGACACTGTAGAACCAGGGAC